>CAMPDV010005543.1:0-24519 GCA_946699065.1 Loxodes magnus
TCGGTTTGTCAAGATATGCTTGTAGATGAAAGTTAGCCTATAGAAAAGTGAAGAAGTAAAGTAAGAAAAGAAGATAGAATTGCAGTTTTAAGGAGTATGCTTTGAGAAGTAATAAGTATTTAAAAAAGTGAAGAAGTAAAGTAAGAAAAGAAGATAGAATTTCAGTTATAAGTAGTATGCTTTGAGAAGTAATAAGTATTTAGAAAAGTGAAGAAGTAAAGTAAGAAAAGAATATCTAATGATAAGTTTTCGTAGCAAGCACTAAAATATAAGTTAGAATATCCAAAATGTTAGTAATAATGTCATAATTACGAATCTGTATTCGGTTTGTCAAGATATGCTTGTAGATGAAAGTTAGCCAATTGAAAAGTGAAGAAGTAAAGTAAGAAAAGAAGATAGAATTTCAGTTATAAGTAGTATGCTTTGAGAAGTATTAAGTATTTAAAAAAGTGAAGAAGTAAAGTAAGAAAAGAATATCTAATGATAAGTTTTCGTAGCAAGCACTAAAATATAAGTTAGAATATCCAAAATGTTAGTAATAATGTCACAATTACGAATCTGTATTCGGTTTGTCAAGATATGCTTGTAGATGAAAGTTAGCCTATAGAAAAGTGAAGAAGTAAAGTAAGAAAAGAAGATAGAATTGCAGTTTTAAGGAGTATGCTTTGAGAAGTAATAAGTATTTAAAAAAGTGAAGAAGTAAAGTAAGAAAAGAAGATAGAATTGCAGTTTTAAGGAGTATGCTTTGAGAAGTAATAAGTATTTAAAAAAGTGAAGAAGTAAAGTAAGAAAAGAATATCTAATGATAAGTTTTCGTAGCAAGCACTAAAATATAAGTTAGAATATCCAAAATGTTAGTAATAATGTCACAATTACGAATCTGTATTCGGTTTGTCAAGATATGCTTGTAGATGAAAGTTAGCCTATAGAAAAGTGAAGAAGTAAAGTAAGAAAAGAAGATAGAATTGCAGTTTTAAGGAGTATGCTTTGAGAAGTAATAGTTAGTATTTAAAAAAGTGAAGAAGTAAAGTAAGAAAAGAATATCTAATGATAAGTTTTCGTAGCAAGCACTAAAATATAAGTTAGAATATCCAAAATGTTAGTAATAATGTCACAATTACGAATCTGTATTCGGTTTGTCAAGATATGCTTGTAGATGAAAGTTAGCCTATAGAAAAGTGAAGAAGTAAAGTAAGAAAAAGAAGATAGAATTGCAGTTTTAAGGAGTATGCTTTGAGAAGATAGAAATAAGTATTTGAGAAAAAAGTGAAGAAGTAAAGTAAGAAAAGAATATCTAATGATAAGTTTTCGTAGCAAGCACTAAAATATAAGTTAGAATATCCAAAATGTTAGTAATAATGTCACAATTACGAATCTGTATTCGGTTTGTCAAGATATGCTTGTAGATGAAAGTTAGCCTATAGAAAAGTGAAGAAGTAAAGTAAGAAAAGAAGATCTAATTGCAGTTTTAAGGAGTATGCTTTGAGAAGTAATAAGTATTTAAAAAAGTGAAGAAGTAAAGTAAGAAAAGAAGATAGAATTGCAGTTTTAAGGAGTATGCTTTGAGAAGTAATAAGTATTTAAAAAATTGAAGAAGTAAAGTAAGAAAAGAATATCTAATGATAAGTTTTCGTAGCAAGCACTAAAATATAAGTTAGAATATCCAAAATGTTAGTAATAATGTCATAATTACGAATCTGTATTCGGTTTGTCAAGATATGCTTGTAGATGAAAGTTAGCCTATAGAAAAGTGAAGAAGTAAAGTAAGAAAAAAGAAGATAGAATTATGCTTTGAGAAGTAATAAGTATTTAAAAAAGTGAAGAAGTAAAGTAAGAAAAGAAGATAGAATTTCAGTTTTAAGGAGTATGCTTTGAGAAGTAATAAGTATTTAAAAAAGTGAAGAAGTAAAGTAAGAAAAGAATATCTAATGATAAGTTTTCGTAGCAAGCACTAAAATATAAGTTAGAATATCCAAAATGTTAGTAATAATGTCACAATTACGAATCTGTATTCGGTTTGTCAAGATATGCTTGTAGATGAAAGTTAGCCTATTGAAAAGTGAAGAAGTAAAGTAAGAAAAGAAGATAGAATTGCAGTTTTAAGGAGTATGCTTTGAGAAGTAATAAGTATTTAAAAAAGTGAAGAAGTAAAGTAAGAAAAGAATATAATGATAAGTTTTCGTAGCAAGCACTAAAATATAAGTTAGAATATCCAAAATGTTAGTAATAATGTCACAATTACGAATCTGTATTCGGTTTGTCAAGATATGCTTGTAGATGAAAGTTAGCCTATAGAAAAGTGAAGAAGTAAAGTAAGAAAAGAAGATAGAATTGCAGTTTTAAGGAGTATGCTTTGAGAAGTAATAAGTATTTAAAAAAGTGAAGAAGTAAAGTAAGAAAAGAAGATAGAATTGCAGTTTTAAGGAGTATGCTTTGAGAAGTAATAAGTATTTAAAAAAGTGAAGAAGTAAAGTAAGAAAAGAATATCTAATGATAAGTTTTCGTAGCAAGCACTAAAATATAAGTTAGAATATCCAAAATGTTAGTAATAATGTCATAATTACGAATCTGTATTCGGTTTGTCAAGATATGCTTGTAGATGAAAGTTAGCCAATTGAAAAGTGAAGAAGTAAAGTAAGAAAAGAAGATAGAATTTCAGTTATAAGTAGTATGCTTTGAGAAGTATTAAGTATTTAGAAAAGTGAAGAAGTAAAGTAAGAAAAGAATATCTAATGATAAGTTTTCGTAGCAAGCACTAAAATATAAGTTAGAATATCCAAAATGTTAGTAATAATGTCACAATTACGAATCTGTATTCGGTTTGTCAAGATATGCTTGTAGATGAAAGTTAGCCTATAGAAAAGTGAAGAAGTAAAGTAAGAAAAGAAGATAGAATTGCAGTTTTAAGGAGTATGCTTTGAGAAGTAATAAGTATTTAAAAAAGTGAAGAAGTAAAGTAAGAAAAGAATATCTAATGATAAGTTTTCGTAGCAAGCACTAAAATATAAGTTAGAATATCCAAAATGTTAGTAATAATGTCACAATTACGAATCTGTATTCGGTTTGTCAAGATATGCTTGTAGATGAAAGTTAGCCTATAGAAAAGTGAAGAAGTAAAGTAAGAAAAGAAGATAGAATTGCAGTTTTAAGGAGTATGCTTTGAGAAGTAATAAGTATTTAAAAAAGTGAAGAAGTAAAGTAAGAAAAGAATATCTAATGATAAGTTTTCGTAGCAAGCACTAAAATATAAGTTAGAATATCCAAAATGTTAGTAATAATGTCACAATTACGAATCTGTATTCGGTTTGTCAAGATATGCTTGTAGATGAAAGTTAGCCTATAGAAAAGTGAAGAAGTAAAGTAAGAAAAGAAGATAGAATTGCAGTTTTAAGGAGTATGCTTTGAGAAGTAATAAGTATTTAAAAAAGTGAAGAAGTAAAGTAAGAAAAGAAGATAGAATTGCAGTTTTAAGGAGTATGCTTTGAGAAGTAATAAGTATTTAAAAAAGTGAAGAAGTAAAGTAAGAAAAGAATATCTAATGATAAGTTTTCGTAGCAAGCACTAAAATATAAGTTAGAATATCCAAAATGTTAGTAATAATGTCACAATTACGAATCTGTATTCGGTTTGTCAAGATATGCTTGTAGATGAAAGTTAGCCTATAGAAAAGTGAAGAAGTAAAGTAAGAAAAGAAGATAGAATTGCAGTTTTAAGGAGTATGCTTTGAGAAGTAATAAGTATTTAAAAAATTGAAGAAGTAAAGTAAGAAAAGAATATCTAATGATAAGTTTTCGTAGCAAGCACTAAAATATAAGTTAGAATATCCAAAATGTTAGTAATAATGTCACAATTACGAATCTGTATTCGGTTTGTCAAGATATGCTTGTAGATGAAAGTTAGCCTATAGAAAAGTGAAGAAGTAAAGTAAGAAAAGAAGATAGAATTGCAGTTTTAAGGAGTATGCTTTGAGAAGTAATAAGTATTTAAAAAAGTGAAGAAGTAAAGTAAGAAAAGAAGATAGAATTGCAGTTTTAAGGAGTATGCTTTGAGAAGTAATAAGTATTTAAAAAAGTGAAGAAGTAAAGTAAGAAAAGAATATCTAATGATAAGTTTTCGTAGCAAGCACTAAAATATAAGTTAGAATATCCAAAATGTTAGTAATAATGTCACAATTACGAATCTGTATTCGGTTTGTCAAGATATGCTTGTAGATGAAAGTTAGCCTATAGAAAAGTGAAGAAGTAAAGTAAGAAAAGAAGATAGAATTGCAGTTTTAAGGAGTATGCTGAAGAAGTTGAGAAGTAATAAGTATTTGAGAAAAAGTATTGAAGAAGTAAAGTAAGAAAAGAATATCTAATGATAAGTTTTCGTAGCAAGCACTAAAATATAAGTTAGAATATCCAAAATGTTAGTAATAATGTCACAATTACGAATCTGTATTCGGTTTGTCAAGATATGCTTGTAGATGAAAGTTAGCCAATAGAAAAGTGAAGAAGTAAAGTAAGAAAAGAAGATAGAATTGCAGTTTTAAGGAGTATGCTTTGAGAAGTAATAAGTATTTAGAAAAGTGAAGAAGTAAAGTAAGAAAAGAATATCTAATGATAAGTTTTCGTAGCAAGCACTAAAATATAAGTTAGAATATCCAAAATGTTAGTAATAATGTCACAATTACGAATCTGTATTCGGTTTGTCAAGATATGCTTGTAGATGAAAGTTAGCCTATAGAAAAGTGAAGAAGTAAAGTAAGAAAAGAAGATAGAATTGCAGTTTTAAGGAGTATGCTTTGAGAAGTAATAAGTATTTAAAAAAGTGAAGAAGTAAAGTAAGAAAAGAATATCTAATGATAAGTTTTCGTAGCAAGCACTAAAATATAAGTTAGAATATCCAAAATGTTAGTAATAATGTCACAATTACGAATCTGTATTCGGTTTGTCAAGATATGCTTGTAGATGAAAGTTAGCCTATAGAAAAGTGAAGAAGTAAAGTAAGAAAAGAAGATAGAATTGCAGTTTTAAGGAGTATGCTTTGAGAAGTAATAAGTATTTAAAAAAGTGAAGAAGTAAAGTAAGAAAAGAAGATAGAATTTCAGTTTATAAGGAGTATGCTTTGAGAAGTAATAAGTATTTAAAAAAGTGAAGAAGTAAAGTAAGAAAAGAATATCTAATGATAAGTTTTCGTAGCAAGCACTAAAATATAAGTTAGAATATCCAAAATGTTAGTAATAATGTCACAATTACGAATCTGTATTCGGTTTGTCAAGATATGCTTGTAGATGAAAGTTAGCCTATAGAAAAGTGAAGAAGTAAAGTAAGAAAAGAAGATAGAATTGCAGTTTTAAGGAGTATGCTTTGAGAAGTAATAAGTATTTAAAAAAGTGAAGAAGTAAAGTAAGAAAAGAATATCTAATGATAAGTTTTCGTAGCAAGCACTAAAATATAAGTTAGAATATCCAAAATGTTAGTAATAATGTCACAATTACGAATCTGTATTCGGTTTGTCAAGATATGCTTGTAGATGAAAGTTAGCCTATAGAAAAGTGAAGAAGTAAAGTAAGAAAAGAAGATAGAATTGCAGTTTTAAGGAGTATGCTTTGAGAAGTAATAAGTATTTAAAAAAGTGAAGAAGTAAAGTAAGAAAAGAAGATATGAATTGCAGCACTAAAATATAAGTTTATCCAAAATGGAGTATGCTTTGAGAAGTAATAAGTATTTAAAAAAGTGAAGAAGTAAAGTAAGAAAAGAATATCTAATGATAAGTTTTCGTAGCAAGCACTAAAATATAAGTTAGAATATCCAAAATGTTAGTAATAATGTCATAATTACGAATCTGTATTCGGTTTGTCAAGATATGCTTGTAGATGAAAGTTAGCCTATAGAAAAGTGAAGAAGTAAAGTAAGAAAAGAAGATAGAATCGTAGCAAGCACTAAAATATAAGTTTTAAGGTAATAATGTCATAATTACGAATCTGTAATAAGTATTTGAAAAAATTGAAAAGTGAAGAAGTAAAGTAAGAAAAGAATATCTAATGATAAGTATTCGTAGCAAGCACTAAAATATAAGTTAGAATATCCAAAATGTTAGTAATAATGTCATAATTACGAATCTGTATTCGGTTTGTCAAGATATGCTTGTAGATGAAAGTTAGCCTATTGAAAAGTGAAGAAGTAAAGTAAGAAAAGAAGATAGAATTTCAGTTATAAGTAGTATGCTTTGAGAAGTAATAAGTATTTAAAAAAGTGAAGAAGTAAAGTAAGAAAAGAATATCTAATGATAAGTTTTCGTAGCAAGCACTAAAATATAAGTTAGAATATCCAAAATGTTAGTAATAATGTCACAATTACGAATCTGTATTCGGTTTGTCAAGATATGCTTGTAGATGAAAGTTAGCCTATAGAAAAGTGAAGAAGTAAAGTAAGAAAAGAAGATAGAATTGCAGTTTTCAAGATATGCTTGAGAAGAAATAGCTTAAAGTAAGAAAAGAGAAGAATTTCAGTTATAGTAGTATTTGAGAAAAAGTATTTAGAAAAGTGAAGAAGTAAAGTAAGAAAAGAATATCTAATGATAAGTTTTCGTAGCAAGCACTAAAATATAAGTTAGAATATCCAAAATGTTAGTAATAATGTCACAATTACGAATCTGTATTCGGTTTGTCAAGATATACTTGTAGATGAAAGTTAGCCTATAGAAAAGTGAAGAAGTAAAGTAAGAAAAGAAGATAGAATTGCAGTTTTAAGGAGTATGCTTTGAGAAGTAATAAGTATTTAAAAAAGTGAAGAAGTAAAGTAAGAAAAGAAGATAGAATTGCAGTTTTAAGGAGTATGCTTTGAGAAGTAATAAGTATTTAAAAAAGTGAAGAAGTAAAGTAAGAAAAGAATATCTAATGATAAGTTTTCGTAGCAAGCACTAAAATATAAGTTAGAATATCCAAAATGTTAGTAATAATGTCACAATTACGAATCTGTATTCGGTTTGTCAAGATATGCTTGTAGATGAAAGTTAGCCTATAGAAAAGTGAAGAAGTAAAGTAAGAAAAGAAGATAGAATTGCAGTTTTAAGGAGTATGCTTTGAGAAGTAATAAGTATTTAAAAAATTGAAGAAGTAAAGTAAGAAAAGAATATCTAATGATAAGTTTTCGTAGCAAGCACTAAAATATAAGTTAGAATATCCAAAATGTTAGTAATAATGTCACAATTACGAATCTGTATTCGGTTTGTCAAGATATGCTTGTAGATGAAAGTTAGCCTATAGAAAAGTGAAGAAGTAAAGTAAGAAAAGAAGATAGAATTGCAGTTTTAAGGAGTATGCTTTGAGAAGTAATAAGTATTTAAAAAATTTAAAAAAGTGAAGAAGTAAAGTAAGAAAAGAATATCTAATGATAAGTTTTCGTAGCAAGCACTAAAATATAAGTTAGAATATCCAAAATGTTAGTAATAATGTCACAATTACGAATCTGTATTCGGTTTGTCAAGATATGGTAGATGAAAGTTAGCTATAGAAAAGTAAAGTAAGAAGTAAAGTTTTCGTAAGAGAAGATAGAAATAAGGTAGTATGCTTTGAGAAGTAATAAGTATTTAAAAAGTGAAGAAGTAAAGTAAGAAAAGAATATCTAATGATAAGTTTTCGTAGCAAGCACTAAAATATAAGTTAGAATATCCAAAATGTTAGTAATAATGTCACAATTACGAATCTGTATTCGGTTTGTCAAGATATGCTTGTAGATGAAAGTTAGCCTATAGAAAAGTGAAGAAGTAAAGTAAGAAAAGAAGATAGAATTGCAGTTTTAAGGAGTATGCTTTGAGAAGTAATAAGTATTTAAAAAAGTGAAGAAGTAAAGTAAGAAAAGAAGATAGAATTGCAGTTTTAAGGAGTATGCTTTGAGAAGTAATAAGTATTTAAAAAAGTGAAGAAGTAAAGTAAGAAAAGAATATCTAATGATAAGTTTTCGTAGCAAGCACTAAAATATAAGTTAGAATATCCAAAATGTTAGTAATAATGTCACAATTACGAATCTGTATTCGGTTTGTCAAGATATGCTTGTAGATGAAAGTTAGCCTATAGAAAAGTGAAGAAGTAAAGTAAGAAAAGAAGATAGAATTGCAGTTTTAAGGAGTATGCTTTGAGAAGTAATAAGTATTTAAAAAAGTGAAGAAGTAAAGTAAGAAAAGAAGATAGAATTGCAGTTTTAAGGAGTATGCTTTGAGAAGTAATAAGTATTTAAAAAAGTGAAGAAGTAAAGTAAGAAAAGAATATCTAATGATAAGTTTTCGTAGCAAGCACTAAAATATAAGTTAGAATATCCAAAATGTTAGTAATAATGTCACAATTACGAATCTGTATTCGGTTTGTCAAGATATGCTTGTAGATGAAAGTTAGCCTATAGAAAAGTGAAGAAGTAAAGTAAGAAAAGAAGATAGAATTGCAGTTTTAAGGAGTATGCTTTGAGAAGTAATAAGTATTTAAAAAATTGAAGAAGTAAAGTAAGAAAAGAATATCTAATGATAAGTTTTCGTAGCAAGCACTAAAATATAAGTTAGAATATCCAAAATGTTAGTAATAATGTCACAATTACGAATCTGTATTCGGTTTGTCAAGATATGCTTGTAGATGAAAGTTAGCCTATAGAAAAGTGAAGAAGTAAAGTAAGAAAAGAAGATAGAATTGCAGTTTTAAGGAGTATGCTTTGAGAAGTAATAAGTATTTAAAAAAGTGAAGAAGTAAAGTAAGAAAAGAAGATAGAATTGCAGTTTTAAGGAGTATGCTTTGAGAAGTAATAAGTATTTAAAAAATTGAAGAAGTAAAGTAAGAAAAGAATATCTAATGATAAGTTTTCGTAGCAAGCACTAAAATATAAGTTAGAATATCCAAAATGTTAGTAATAATGTCACAATTACGAATCTGTATTCGGTTTGTCAAGATATGCTTGTAGATGAAAGTTAGCCTATAGAAAAGTGAAGAAGTAAAGTAAGAAAAGAAGATAGAATTGCAGTTTTAAGGAGTATGCTTTGAGAAGTAATAAGTATTTAAAAAATTGAAGAAGTAAAGTAAGAAAAGAATATCTAATGATAAGTTTTCGTAGCAAGCACTAAAATATAAGTTAGAATATCCAAAATGTTAGTAATAATGTCACAATTACGAATCTGTATTCGGTTTGTCAAGATATGCTTGTAGATGAAAGTTAGCCTATAGAAAAGTGAAGAAGTAAAGTAAGAAAAGAAGATAGAATTGCAGTTTTAAGGAGTATGCTTTGAGAAGTAATAAGTATTTAAAAAAGTGAAGAAGTAAAGTAAGAAAAGAAGAATTGCAGTTTTAAAGTATGCTTTGAGAAGTAATAAGTATTTAAAAAAGTGAAGAAGTAAAGTAAGAAAAGAATATCTAAGTAAGTTTTCGTAGCAAGCACTAAAATATAAGTTAGAATATCCAAAATGTTAGTAATAATGTCACAATTACGAATCTGTATTCGGTTTGTCAAGATATGCTTGTAGATGAAAGTTAGAAGAAAAGTGAAGAAGTAAAGTAAGAAAAGAAGATAGAATTGCAGTTTTAAGGAGTATGCTTTGAGAAGTAATAAGTATTTAAAAAATTGAAGAAGTAAATAAGAAAAGAATATCTAATGATAAGTTTTCGTAGCAAGCACTAAAATATAAGTTAGAATATCCAAAATGTTAGTAATAATGTCACAATTACGAATCTGTATTCGGTTTGTCAAGATATGCTTGTAGATGAAAGTTAGCCTATAGAAAAGTGAAGAAGTAAAGTAAGAAAAGAAGATAGAATTGCAGTTTTAAGGAGTATGCTTTGAGAAGTAATAAGTATTTAAAAAAGTGAAGAAGTAAAGTAAGAAAAGAAGATAGAATTGCAGTTTTAAGGAGTATGCTTTGAGAAGTAATAAGTATTTAAAAAAGTGAAGAAGTAAAGTAAGAAAAGAATATCTAATGATAAGTTTTCGTAGCAAGCACTAAAATATAAGTTAGAATATCCAAAATGTTAGTAATAATGTCACAATTACGAATCTGTATTCGGTTTGTCAAGATATGCTTGTAGATGAAAGTTAGCCTATAGAAAAGTGAAGAAGTAAAGTAAGAAAAGAAGATAGAATTGCAGTCCAAAATGTTTTAAGGAGTATGCTTTGAGAAGTAATAAGTATTTAAAAAATTGAAGAAGTAAAGTAAGAAAAGAATATCTAATGATAAGTTTTCGTAGCAAGCACTAAAATATAAGTTAGAATATCCAAAATGTTAGTAATAATGTCACAATTACGAATCTGTATTCGGTTTGTCAAGATATGCTTGTAGATGAAAGTTAGCCTATAGAAAAGTGAAGAAGTAAAGTAAGAAAAGAAGATAGAATTGCAGTTTTAAGGAGTATGCTTTGAGAAGTAATAAGTATTTAAAAAAGTGAAGAAGTAAAGTAAGAAAAGAAGATAGAATTGCAGTTTTAAGGAGTATGCTTTGAGAAGTAATAAGTATTTAAAAAAGTGAAGAAGTAAAGTAAGAAAAGAATATCTAATGATAAGTTTTCGTAGCAAGCACTAAAATATAAGTTAGAATATCCAAAATGTTAGTAATAATGTCACAATTACGAATCTGTATTCGGTTTGTCAAGATATGCTTGTAGATGAAAGTTAGCCTATAGAAAAGTGAAGAAGTAAAGTAAGAAAAGAAGATAGAATTGCAGTTTTAAGGAGTATGCTTTGAGAAGTAATAAGTATTTAAAAAATTGAAGAAGTAAAGTAAGAAAAGAATATCTAATGATAAGTTTTCGTAGCAAGCACTAAAATATAAGTTAGAATATCCAAAATGTTAGTAATAATGTCACAATTACGAATCTGTATTCGGTTTGTCAAGATATGCTTGTAGATGAAAGTTAGCCTATAGAAAAGTGAAGAAGTAAAGTAAGAAAAGAAGATAGAATTGCAGTTTTAAGGAGTATGCTTTGAGAAGTAATAAGTATTTAAAAAAGTGAAGAAGTAAAGTAAGAAAAGAAGATAGAATTGCAGTTTTAAGGAGTATGCTTTGAGAAGTAATAAGTAAAATTTAAAAAAGTGAAGTAAGTAAAGTAAGAAAAGAATATCTAATGATCGGTTTTCGTAGCAAGCACTAAAATATAAGTTAGAATATCCAAAATGTTAGTAATAATGTCACAATTACGAATCTGTATTCGGTTTGTCAAGATATGCTTGTAGATGAAAGTTAGCCTATAGAAAAGTGAAGAAGTAAAGTAAGAAAAGAAGATAGAATTGCAGTTTTAAGGAGTATGCTTTGAGAAGTAATAAGTATTTAAAAAAGTGAAGAAGTAAAGTAAGAAAAGAATATCTAATGATAAGTTTTCGTAGCAAGCACTAAAATATAAGTTAGAATATCCAAAATGTTAGTAATAATGTCACAATTACGAATCTGTATTCGGTTTGTCAAGATATGCTTGTAGATGAAAGTTAGCCTATAGAAAAGTGAAGAAGTAAAGTAAGAAAAGAAGATAGAATTGCAGTTTTAAGGAGTATGCTTTGAGAAGTAATAAGTATTTAAAAAAGTGAAGAAGTAAAGTAAGAAAAGAAGATAGAATTGCAGTTTTAAGGAGTATGCTTTGAGAAGTAATAAGTATTTAAAAAAGTGAAGAAGTAAAGTAAGAAAAGAATATCTAATGATAAGTTTTCGTAGCAAGCACTAAAATATAAGTTAGAATATCCAAAATGTTAGTAATAATGTCACAATTACGAATCTGTATTCGGTTTGTCAAGATATACTTGTAGATGAAAGTTAGCCTATAGAAAAGTGAAGAAGTAAAGTAAGAAAAGAAGATAGAATTGCAGTTTTAAGGAGTATGCTTTGAGAAGTAATAAGTATTTAAAAAAGTGAAGAAGTAAAGTAAGAAAAGAATATCTAATGATAAGTTTTCGTAGCAAGCACTAAAATATAAGTTAGAATATCCAAAATGTTAGTAATAATGTCACAATTACGAATCTGTATTCGGTTTGTCAAGATATGCTTGTAGATGAAAGTTAGCCTATAGAAAAGTGAAGAAGTAAAGTAAGAAAAGAAGATAGAATTGCAGTTTTAAGTAGTATGCTTTGAGAAGTAATAAGTATTTAAAAAAGTGAAGAAGTAAAGTAAGAAAAGAATATTTAATGATAAGTTTTCGTAGCAAGCACTAAATATAAGTTAGAATATCCAAAATGTTAGTAATAATGTCACAATTACGAATCTGTATTCGGTTTGTCAAGATATACTTGTAGATGAAAGTTAGCCTATAGAAAAGTGAAGAAGTAAAGTAAGAAAAGAAGATAGAATTGCAGTTTTAAGGAGTAGCTTTGAGAAGTAATAAGTATTTAAAAAGTGAAGAAGTAAAGTAAGAAAAGAAGATAGAATTGCAGTTTTAAGGAGTATGCTTTGAGAAGTAATAAGTATTTAAAAAATTGAAGAAGTAAAGTAAGAAAAGAATATCTAATGATAAGTTTTCGTAGCAAGCACTAAAATATAAGTTAGAATATCCAAAATGTTAGTAATAATGTCACAATTACGAATCTGTATTCGGTTTGTCAAGATATGCTTGTAGATGAAAGTTAGCCTATAGAAAAGTGAAGAAGTAAAGTAAGAAAAGAAGATAGAATTGCAGTTTTAAGGAGTATGCTTTGAGAAGTATTAAGTATTTAAAAAAGTGAAGAAGTAAAGTAAGAAAAGAATATTTAATGATAAGTTTTCGTAGCAAGCACTAAAATATAAGTTAGAATATCCAAAATGTTAGTAATAATGTCACAATTACGAATCTGTATTCGGTTTGTCAAGATATACTTGTAGATGAAAGTTAGCCTATAGAAAAGTGAAGAAGTAAAGTAAGAAAAGAAGATAGAATTGCAGTTTTAAGGAGTATGCTTTGAGAAGTAATAAGTATTTAAAAAAGTGAAGAAGTAAAGTAAGAAAAGAAGATAGAATTGCAGTTTTAAGGAGTATGCTTTGAGAAGTAATAAGTATTTAAAAAATTGAAGAAGTAAAGTAAGAAAAGAATATCTAATGATAAGTTTTCGTAGCAAGCACTAAAATATAAGTTAGAATATCCAAAATGTTAGTAATAATGTCACAATTACGAATCTGTATTCGGTTTGTCAAGATATACTTGTAGATGAAAGTTAGCCTATAGAAAAGTGTTAGTAATAATGTCACAAACGAATCTGTATTCGGTTTGTCAAGATATACTTGTAGATGAAAGTTAGCCTATAGAAAAGTGAAGAAGTAAAGTAAGAAAAGAAGATAGAATTGCAGTTTTCGTAGCAAGCACTAAAATATAAGTTAGAATATCCAAAATGTTAGTAATAATGTCACAATTACGAATCTGTATTCGGTTTGTCAAGATATGCTTGTAGATGAAAGTTAGCCTATAGAAAAGTGAAGAAGTAAAGTAAGAAAAGAAGATAGAATTGCAGTTTTAAGGAGTATGCTTTGAGAAGTAATAAGTATTTAAAAAAGTGAAGAAGTAAAGTAAGAAAAGAATATTTAATGATAAGTTTTCGTAGCAAGCACTAAAATATAAGTTAGAATATCCAAAATGTTAGTAATAATGTCACAATTACGAATCTGTATTCGGTTTGTCAAGATATACTTGTAGATGAAAGTTAGCCAATAGAAAAGTGAAGAAGTAAAGTAAGAAAAGAAGATAGAATTGCAGTTACTTATAACTGAAATTCTATCTTCTTTTCTTACTTTACTTCTTCACTTTTCAATTGGCTAACTTTCATCTACAAGCATATCTTGACAAACCGAATACAGATTCGTAATTATGACATTAATTACTAACATTTTGGATATTCTAACTTATATTTTAGTGCTTGCTACGAAAACTTATCATTAGATATTCTTTTCTTACTTTACTTCTTCAATTTTTTAAATACTTATTACTTCTCAAAGCATACTCCTTAAAACTGCAATTCTATCTTCTTTTCTTACTTTACTTCTTCACTTTTCTATAGGCTAACTTTCATCTACAAGCATATCTTGACAAACCGAATACAGATTCGTAATTGTGACATTATTACTAACATTTTGGATATTCTAACTTATATTTTAGTGCTTGCTACGAAAACTTATCATTAGATATTCTTTTCTTACTTTACTTCTTCACTTTTCTAAATACTTAATACTTCTCAAAGCATACTACTTATAACTGAAATTCTATCTTCTTTTCTTACTTTACTTCTTCACTTTTCAATTGGCTAACTTTCATCTACAAGCATATCTTGACAAACCGAATACAGATTCGTAATTATGACATTATTACTAACATTTTGGATATTCTAACTTATATTTTAAGTGCTTGCTACGAAAACTTATCATTAGATATTCTTTCTTACTTTACTTCTTCAATTTTTTAAATACTTATTACTTCTCAAAGCATACTCCTTAAAACTGCAATTCTATCTTCTTTTCTTACTTTACTTCTTCACTTTTCTATAGGCTAACTTTCATCTACAAGCATATCTTGACAAACCGAATACAGATTCGTAATTGTGACATTATTACTAACATTTTGGATATTCTACTTATATTTTAGTGCTTGCTACGAAAACTTATCATTAGATATTCTTTTCTTACTTTACTTCTTCACTTTTCTAAATACTTAATACTTCTCAAAGCATACTACTTATAACTGAAATTCTATCTTCTTTTCTTACTTTACTTCTTCACTTTTCAATTGGCTAACTTTCATCTACAAGCATATCTTGACAAACCGAATACAGATTCGTAATTATGACATTATTACTAACATTTTGGATATTCTAACTTATATTTTAGTGCTTGCTACGAAAACTTATCATTAGATATTCTTTTCTTACTTTACTTCTTCAATTTTTTAAATACTTATTACTTCTCAAAGCATACTCCTTAAAACTGCAATTCTATCTTCTTTTCTTACTTTACTTCTTCACTTTTCTATAGGCTAACTTTCATCTACAAGCATATCTTGACAAACCGAATACAGATTCGTAATTGTGACATTATTACTAACATTTTGGATATTCTAACTTATTTTTAGTGCTTGCTACGAAAACTTATCATTAGATATTCTTTTCTTACTTTACTTCTTCACTTTTCTAAATACTTAATACTTCTCAAAGCATACTACTTATAACTGAAATTCTATCTTCTTTTCTTACTTTACTTCTTCACTTTTCAATTGGCTAACTTTCATCTACAAGCATATCTTGACAAACCGAATACAGATTCGTAATTATGACATTATTACTAACATTTTGGATATTCTAACTTATATTTTAGTGCTTGCTACGAAAACTTATCATTAGATATTCTTTTCTTACTTTACTTCTTCAATTTTTTAAATACTTATTACTTCTCAAAGCATACTCCTTAAAACTGCAATTCTATCTTCTTTTCTTACTTTACTTCTTCACTTTTCTATAGGCTAACTTTCATCTACAAGCATATCTTGACAAACCGAATACAGATTCGTAATTGTGACATTATTACTAACATTTTGGATATTCTAACTTATATTTTAGTGCTTGCTACGAAAACTTATCATTAGATATTCTTTTCTTACTTTACTTCTTCACTTTTTTAAATACTTATTACTTCTCAAAGCATACTCCTTAAAACTGCAATTCTATCTTCTTTTCTTACTTTACTTCTTCACTTTTTTAAATACTTATTACTTCTCAAAGCATACTCCTTAAAACTGCAATTCTATCTTCTTTTCTTACTTTACTTCTTCACTTTTCTATAGGCTAACTTTCATCTACAAGCATATCTTGACAAACCGAATACAGATTCGTAATTGTGACATTATTACTAACATTTTGGATATTCTAACTTATATTTTAGTGCTTGCTACGAAAACTTATCATTAGATATTCTTTTCTTACTTTACTTCTTCAATTTTTTAAATACTTATTACTTCTCAAAGCATACTCCTTAAAACTGCAATTCTATCTTCTTTTCTTACTTTACTTCTTCACTTTTCTATAGGCTAACTTTCATCTACAAGCATATCTTGACAAACCGAATACAGATTCGTAATTGTGACATTAATTACTAACATTTTGGATATTCTAACTTATATTTTAGTGCTTGCTACGAAAACTTATCATTAGATATTCTTTTCTTACTTTACTTCTTCACTTTTTTAAATACTTATTACTTCTCAAAGCATACTCCTTAAAACTGCAATTCTATCTTCTTTTCTTACTTTACTTCTTCACTTTTTTAAATACTTATTACTTCTCAAAGCATACTCCTTAAAACTGCAATTCTATCTTCTTTTCTTACTTTACTTCTTCACTTTTCTATAGGCTAACTTTCATCTACAAGCATATCTTGACAAACCGAATACAGATTCGTAATTGTGACATTATTACTAACATTTTGGATATTCTAACTTATATTTTAGTGCTTGCTACGAAAACTTATCATTAGATATTCTTTTCTTACTTTACTTCTTCAATTTTTTAAA
The DNA here is from genome assembly GCA_946699065.1 of Loxodes magnus. Classification (NCBI taxonomy): domain Eukaryota; phylum Ciliophora; class Karyorelictea; order Loxodida; family Loxodidae; genus Loxodes; species Loxodes magnus. The sequence goes on from CAMPDV010005543.1 coordinate 16,457, forward strand.
TACTTATTACATCTCAAAGCATACTCCTTAAAACTGCAATTCTATCTTCTTTTCTTACTTTACTTCTTCACTTTTCTATAGGCTAACTTTCATCTACAAGCATATCTTGACAAACCGAATACAGATTCGTAATTGTGACATTATTACTAACATTTTGGATATTCTAACTTATATTTTAGTGCTTGCTACGAAAACTTATCATTAGATATTCTTTTCTTACTTTACTTCTTCACTTTTTTTAAATACTTATTACTTCTCAAAGCATACTCCTTAAAACTGCAATTCTATCTTCTTTTCTTACTTTACTTCTTCACTTTTTTAAATACTTATTACTTCTCAAAGCATACTCCTTAAAACTGCAATTCTATCTTCTTTTCTTACTTTACTTCTTCACTTTTCTATAGGCTAACTTTCATCTACAAGCATATCTTGACAAACCGAATACAGATTCGTAATTGTGACATTATTACTAACATTTTGGATATTCTAACTTATATTTTAGTGCTTGCTACGAAAACTTATCATTAGATATTCTTTTCTTACTTTACTTCTTCAATTTTTTAAATACTTATTACTTCTCAAAGCATACTCCTTAAAACTGCAATTCTATCTTCTTTTCTTACTTTACTTCTTCACTTTTCTATAGGCTAACTTTCATCTACAAGCATATCTTGACAAACCGAATACAGATTCGTAATTGTGACATTATTACTAACATTTTGGATATTCTAACTTATATTTTAGTGCTTGCTACGAAAACTTATCATTAGATATTCTTTTCTTACTTTACTTCTTCACTTTTTTAAATACTTATTACTTCTCAAAGCATACTCCTTAAAACTGCAATTCTATCTTCTTTTCTTACTTTACTTCTTCACTTTTTTAAATACTTATTACTTCTCAAAGCATACTCCTTAAAACTGCAATTCTATCTTCTTTTCTTACTTTACTTCTTCACTTTTCTATAGGCTAACTTTCATCTACAAGCATATCTTGACAAACCGAATACAGATTCGTAATTGTGACATTATTACTAACATTTTGGATATTCTAACTTATATTTTAGTGCTTGCTACGAAAACTTATCATTAGATATTCTTTTCTTACTTTACTTCTTCAATTTTTTAAATACTTATTACTTCTCAAAGCATACTCCTTAAAACTGCAATTCTATCTTCTTTTCTTACTTTACTTCTTCACTTTTTTAAATACTTATTACTTCTCAAAGCATACTCCTTAAAACTGCAATTCTATCTTCTTTTCTTACTTTACTTCTTCACTTTTCTATAGGCTAACTTTCATCTACAAGCATATCTTGACAAACCGAATACAGATTCGTAATTGTGACATTATTACTAACATTTTGGATATTCTAACTTATATTTTAGTGCTTGCTACGAAAACTTATCATTAGATATTCTTTTCTTACTTTACTTCTTCAATTTTTTAAATACTTATTACTTCTCAAAGCATACTCCTTAAAACTGCAATTCTATCTTCTTTTCTTACTTTACTTCTTCACTTTTCTATAGGCTAACTTTCATCTACAAGCATATCTTGACAAACCGAATACAGATTCGTAATTGTGACATTATTACTAACATTTTGGATATTCTAACTTATATTTTAGTGCTTGCTACGAAAACTTATCATTAGATATTCTTTTCTTACTTTACTTCTTCACTTTTTTAAATACTTATTACTTCTCAAAGCATACTCCTTAAAACTGCAATTCTATCTTCTTTTCTTACTTTACTTCTTCACTTTTTTAAATACTTATTACTTCTCAAAGCATACTCCTTAAAACTGCAATTCTATCTTCTTTTCTTACTTTACTTCTTCACATTTCTATAGGCTAACTTTCATCTACAAGCATATCTTGACAAACCGAATACAGATTCGTAATTGTGACATTATTACTAACATTTTGGATATTCTAACTTATATTTTAGTGCTTGCTACGAAAACTTATCATTAGATATTCTTTTCTTACTTTACTTCTTCAATTTTTTAAATACTTATTACTTCTCAAAGCATACTCCTTAAAACTGCAATTCTATCTTCTTTTCTTACTTTACTTCTTCACTTTTCTATAGGCTAACTTTCATCTACAAGCATATCTTGACAAACCGAATACAGATTCGTAATTGTGACATTATTACTAACATTTTGGATATTCTAACTTATATTTTAGTGCTTGCTACGAAAACTTATCATTAGATATTCTTTTCTTACTTTACTTCTTCACTTTTTAAATACTTATTACTTCTCAAAGCATACTCCTTAAAACTGCAATTCTATCTTCTTTTCTTACTTTACTTCTTCAATTTTTTAAATACTTTATTACTTCTCAAAGCATACTCCTTAAAACTGCAATTCTATCTTCTTTTCTTACTTTACTTCTTCACTTTTCTATAGGCTAACTTTCATCTACAAGCATATCTTGACAAACCGAATACAGATTCGTAATTGTGACATTATTACTAACATTTTGGATATTCTAACTTATATTTTAGTGCTTGCTACGAAAACTTATCATTAGATATTCTTTTCTTACTTTACTTCTTCACTTTTTTAAATACTTATTACTTCTCAAAGCATACTCCTTAAAACTGCAATTCTATCTTCTTTTCTTACTTTACTTCTTCAATTTTTTAAATACTTATTACTTCTCAAAGCATACTCCTTAAAACTGCAATTCTATCTTCTTTTCTTACTTTACTTCTTCACTTTTCTATAGGCTAACTTCATCTACAAGCATATCTTGACAAACCGAATACAGATTCGTAATTGTGACATTATTACTAACATTTTGGATATTCTAACTTATATTTTAGTGCTTGCTACGAAAAACTTATCATTAGATATTCTTTTCTTACTTTACTTCTTCAATTTTTTAAATACTTATTACTTCTCAAAGCATACTCCTTAAAACTGCAATTCTATCTTCTTTTCTTACTTTACTTCTTCACTTTTCTATAGGCTAACTTTCATCTACAAGCATATCTTGACAAACCGAATACAGATTCGTAATTGTGACATTATTACTAACATTTTGGATATTCTAACTTATATTTTAGTGCTTGCTACGAAAACTTATCATTAGATTATTCTTTTCTTACTTTACTTCTTCAATTTTTTAAATACTTATTACTTCTCAAAGCATACTCCTTAAAACTGCAATTCTATCTTCTTTTCTTACTTTACTTCTTCACTTTTCTATAGGCTAACTTTCATCTACAAGCATATCTTGACAAACCGAATACAGATTCGTAATTGTGACATTATTACTAACATTTTGGATATTCTAACTTATATTTTAGTGCTTGCTACGAAAACTTATCATTAGATATTCTTTTCTTACTTTACTTCTTCAATTTTTTAAATACTTATTACTTCTCAAAGCATACTCCTTAAAACTGCAATTCTATCTTCTTTTCTTACTTTACTTCTTCACTTTTCTATAGGCTAACTTTCATCTACAAGCATATCTTGACAAACCGAATACAGATTCGTAATTGTGACATTATTACTAACATTTTGGATATTCTAACTTATATTTTAGTGCTTGCTACGAAAACTTATCATTAGATATTCTTTTCTTACTTTACTTCTTCACTTTTTAAATACTTATTACTTCTCAAAGCATACTCCTTAAAACTGCAATTCTATCTTCTTTTCTTACTTTACTTCTTCACTTTTTTAAATACTTATTACTTCTCAAAGCATACTCCTTAAAACTGCAATTCTATCTTCTTTTCTTACTTTACTTCTTCACTTTTCTATAGGCTAACTTTCATCTACAAGCATATCTTGACAAACCGAATACAGATTCGTAATTGTGACATTATTACTAACATTTTGGATATTCTAACTTATATTTTAGTGCTTGCTACGAAAACTTATCATTAGATATTCTTTTCTTACTTTACTTCTTCAATTTTTTAAATACTTATTAGCTTCTCAAAGCATACTCCTTAAAACTGCAATTCTATCTTCTTTTCTTACTTTACTTCTTCACTTTTCTATAGGCTAACTTTCATCTACAAGCATATCTTGACAAACCGAATACAGATTCGTAATTGTGACATTATTACTAACATTTTGGATATTCTAACTTATATTTTAGTGCTTGCTACGAAAACTTATCATTAGATATTCTTTTCTTACTTTACTTCTTCACTTTTCTAAATACTTAATACTTCTCAAAGCATACTACTTATAACTGAAATTCTATCTTCTTTTCTTACTTTACTTCTTCACTTTTCAATTGGCTAACTTTCATCTACAAGCATATCTTGACAAACCGAATACAGATTCGTAATTATGACATTATTACTAACATTTTGGATATTCTAACTTATATTTTAGTGCTTGCTACGAAAACTTATCATTAGATATTCTTTTCTTACTTTACTTCTTCAATTTTTTAAATACTTATTACTTCTCAAAGCATACTCCTTAAAACTGCAATTCTATCTTCTTTTCTTACTTTACTTCTTCACTTTTCTATAGGCTAACTTTCATCTACAAGCATATCTTGACAAACCGAATACAGATTCGTAATTGTGACATTATTACTAACATTTTGGATATTCTAACTTATATTTTAGTGCTTGCTACGAAAACTTATCATTAGATATTCTTTTCTTACTTTACTTCTTCACTTTTTTAAATACTTATTACTTCTCAAAGCATACTCCTTAAAACTGCAATTCTATCTTCTTTTCTTACTTTACTTCTTCACTTTTTTAAATACTTATTACTTCTCAAAGCATACTCCTTAAAACTGCAATTCTATCTTCTTTTCTTACTTTACTTCTTCACTTTTCTATAGGCTAACTTTCATCTACAAGCATATCTTGACAAACCGAATACAGATTCGTAATTGTGACATTATTACTAACATTTTGGATATTCTAACTTATATTTTAGTGCTTGCTACGAAAACTTATCATTAGATATTCTTTTCTTACTTTACTTCTTCAATTTTTTAAATACTTATTACTTCTCAAAGCATACTCCTTAAAACTGCAATTCTATCTTCTTTTCTTACTTTACTTCTTCACTTTTCTATAGGCTAACTTTCATCTACAAGCATATCTTGACAAACCGAATACAGATTCGTAATTGTGACATTATTACTAACATTTTGGATATTCTAACTTATATTTTAGTGCTTGCTACGAAAACTTATCATTAGATATTCTTTTCTTACTTTACTTCTTCACTTTTTTAAATACTTATTACTTCTCAAAGCATACTCCTTAAAACTGCAATTCTATCTTCTTTTCTTACTTTACTTCTTCACTTTTTTAAATACTTATTACTTCTCAAAGCATACTCCTTAAAACTGCAATTCTATCTTCTTTTCTTACTTTACTTCTTCACTTTTCTATAGGCTAACTTTCATCTACAAGCATATCTTGACAAACCGAATACAGATTCGTAATTGTGACATTATTACTAACATTTTGGATATTCTAACTTATATTTTAGTGCTTGCTACGAAAACTTATCATTAGATATTCTTTTCTTACTTTACTTCTTCAATTTTTTAAATACTTATTACTTCTCAAAGCATACTCCTTAAAACTGCAATTCTATCTTCTTTTCTTACTTTACTTCTTCACTTTTCTATAGGCTAACTTTCATCTACAAGCATATCTTGACAAACCGAATACAGATTCGTAATTGTGACATTATTACTAACATTTTGGATATTCTAACTTATATTTTAGTGCTTGCTACGAAAACTTATCATTAGATATTCTTTTCTTACTTTACTTCTTCACTTTTCTAAATACTTAATACTTCTCAAAGCATACTACTTATAACTGAAATTCTATCTTCTTTTCTTACTTTACTTCTTCACTTTTCAATTGGCTAACTTTCATCTACAAGCATATCTTGACAAAACCGAATACAGATTCGTAATTATGACATTATTACTAACATTTTGGATATTCTAACTTATATTTTAGTGCTTGCTACGAAAACTTATCATTAGATATTCTTTTCTTACTTTACTTCTTCAATTTTTAAATACTTATTACTTCTCAAAGCATACTCCTTAAAACTGCAATTCTATCTTCTTTTCTTACTTTACTTCTTCACTTTTCTATAGGCTAACTTTCATCTACAAGCATATCTTGACAAACCGAATACAGATTCGTAATTGTGACATTATTACTAACATTTTGGATATTCTAACTTATATTTTAGTGCTTGCTACGAAAACTTATCATTAGATATTCTTTTCTTACTTTACTTCTTCACTTTTTTAAATACTTATTACTTCTCAAAGCATACTCCTTAAAACTGCAATTCTATCTTCTTTTCTTACTTTACTTCTTCACTTTTTTAAATACTTATTACTTCTCAAAGCATACTCCTTAAAACTGCAATTCTATCTTCTTTTCTTACTTTACTTCTTCACTTTTCTATAGGCTAACTTTCATCTACAAGCATATCTTGACAAACCGATACAGATTACAGATTCGTAATTGTGACATTATTACTAACATTTTGGATATTCTAACTTATATTTTAGTGCTTGCTACGAAAACTTATCATTAGATATTCTTTTCTTACTTTACTTCTTCAATTTTTTAAATACTTATTACTTCTCAAAGCATACTCCTTAAAACTGCAATTCTATCTTCTTTTCTTACTTTACTTCTTCACTTTTCTATAGGCTAACTTTCATCTACAAGCATATCTTGACAAACCGAATACAGATTCGTAATTGTGACATTATTACTAACATTTTGGATATTCTAACTTATATTTTAGTGCTTGCTACGAAAACTTATCATTAGATATTCTTTTCTTACTTTACTTCTTCACTTTTTTAAATACTTATTACTTCTCAAAGCATACTCCTTAAAACTGCAATTCTATCTTCTTTTCTTACTTTACTTCTTCACTTTTTTAAATACTTATTACTTCTCAAAGCATACTCCTTAAAACTGCAATTCTATCTTCTTTTCTTACTTTACTTCTTCACTTTTCTATAGGCTAACTTTCATCTACAAGCATATCTTGACAAACCGAATACAGATTCGTAATTGTGACATTATTACTAACATTTTGGATATTCTAACTTATATTTTAGTGCTTGCTACGAAAACTTATCATTAGATATTCTTTTCTTACTTTACTTCTTCAATTTTTTAAATACTTATTACTTCTCAAAGCATACTCCTTAAAACTGCAATTCTATCTTCTTTTCTTACTTTACTTCTTCACTTTTCTATAGGCTAACTTTCATCTACAAGCATATCTTGACAAACCGAATACAGATTCGTAATTGGTGACATTATTACTAACATTTTGGATATTCTAACTTATATTTTAGTGCTTGCTACGAAAACTTATCATTAGATATTCTTTTCTTACTTTACTTCTTCAATTTTTTAAATACTTATTACTTCTCAAAGCATACTCCTTAAAACTGCAATTCTATCTTCTTTTCTTACTTTACTTCTTCACTTTTCTATAGGCTAACTTTCATCTACAAGCATATCTTGACAAACCGAATACAGATTCGTAATTGTGACATTATTACTAACATTTTGGATATTCTAACTTATATTTTAGTGCTTGCTACGAAAACTTATCATTAGATATTCTTTTCTTACTTTACTTCTTCACTTTTCTAAATACTTAATACTTCTCAAAGCATACTACTTATAACTGAAATTCTATCTTCTTTTCTTACTTTACTTCTTCACTTTTCAATTGGCTAACTTTCATCTACAAGCATATCTTGACAAACCGAATACAGATTCGTAATTATGACATTATTACTAACATTTTGGATATTCTAACTTATATTTTAGTGCTTGCTACGAAAACTTATCATTAGATATTCTTTTCTTACTTTACTTCTTCAATTTTTTAAATACTTATTACTTCTCAAAGCATACTCCTTAAAACTGCAATTCTATCTTCTTTTCTTACTTTACTTCTTCACTTTTTTAAATACTTATTACTTCTCAAAGCATACTCCTTAAAACTGCAATTCTATCTTCTTTTCTTACTTTACTTCTTCACTTTTC
>CAMPDV010005544.1:0-32427 GCA_946699065.1 Loxodes magnus
ATAACTAGAAATGAATATAGCTAGAAATGCATATAACTAGAAATGTATATAGCTAGAAATGCATATAACTAGAAATGTATATAGCTAGAAATGCATATAACTAGAAATGTATATAGCTAGAAATGCATATAACTAGAAATGTATATAGCTAGAAATGCATATAACTAGAAATGCATATAGCTAGAAATGCATATAGCTAGAAATGTATATAACTAGAAATGCATATAACTAGAAATGAATATAGCTAGAATTGCATATAACTAGAAATGTATATAGCTAGAAATGCATATAACTAGAAATGTATATAGCTAGAAATGCATATAACTAGAAATGTATATAGCAAGAAATGCATATAACTAGAAATTTATATAACTAGAAATGTATATAGCTAGAAATGCATATAACTAGAAATGCATATAACTAGAAATGTATATAGCTAGAAATGCATATAACTAGAAATGCATATAACTAGAAATGCATATAGCTATAAATGTATATAGCTAGAAATGTATATAGCTAGAAATGCATATAACTAGAAATGCATATAACTAGAAATGTATATAACTAGAAATGCATATAACTAGAAATGCATATAGCTAGAAATGCATATAACTAGAAATGCATATAACTAGAAATGTATATAACTAGAAATGAATATAACTAGAAATGCATATAACTAGAAATGCATATAACTAGAAATGTATATAACTAGAAATGCATATAACTAGAAATGAATATAGCTAGAAATGTATATAGCTAGAAATGCATATAACTAGAAATGTATATAACTAGAAATGTATATAGCTAGAAATGCATAGAACTAGAAATGCATATAACTAGAAATGCATATAGCTAGAAATGCATATAGCTAGAAATGCATATAACTAGAAATGCATATAACTAGAAATGTATATAGCTAGAAATGCATATAGCTAGAAATGCATTCAACTAGAAATGCATATAACTAGAAATGCATATAACTAGAAATGTATATAACTAGAAATGCATATAACTAGAAATGTATATAGCTAGAAATGTATATAACTAGAAATGCATATAACTAGAAATGCATATAGCTAGAAATGCATATAACTAGAAATGTATATAACTAGAAATGCATAAAACTAGAAATGCATATAACTAGAAATGAATATAACTAGAAATTCATATAACTAGAAATTCATATAACTAGAAATGCATATAACTAGAAATTCATATAACTAGAAATGCATATAACTAGAAATGTATATAACTAGAAATGTATATAACTAGAAATGTATATAGCTAGAAATACATATAACTAGAAATGCATATAACTAGAAATGCATAAAACTAGAAATGCATATAACTAGAAATGAATATAACTAGAAATTCATATAACTAGAAATGCATATAACTAGAAATGCATATAACTAGAAATGCATATAACTAGAAATGTATATAACTAGAAATGCATAAAACTAGAAATGCATATAACTAGAAATGCATATAACTAGAAATGCATATAACTAGAAATGCATATAACTAGAAATGCATATAACTAGAAATACATATAACTAGAAATGCATATAACTAGAAATGCATATAACTAGAAATGTATATAGCTATAAATGTATATAGCTAGAAATGCATATAGCTAGAAATGCATATAACTAGAAATGAATATAGCTAGAAATGCATATAACTAGAAATGAATATAGCTAGAAATGTATATAACTAGAAATGCATAAAACTAGAAATGCATATAACTAGAAATGAATATAACTAGAAATGAATATAGCTAGAAATGCATATAACTAGAAATGTATATAGCTAGAAATGCATATAACTAGAAATGCATATAACTAGAAATGCATATAACTAGAAATGTATATAACTAGAAATTCATATAACTAGAAATTCATATAACTAGAAATGCATATAACTAGAAATGCATATAACTAGAAATTCATATAACTAGAAATTCATATAACTAGAAATGCATATAACTAGAAATGCATATAACTAGAAATGCATATAACTAGAAATTCATATAACTAGAAATGCATATAACTAGAAATGTATATAACTAGAAATGCATATAACTAGAAATTCATATAACTAGAAATGCATATAACTAGAAATGTATATAACTAGAAATGCATATAACTAGAAATGCATATAACTAGAAATGCATATAACTAGAAATGCATATAACTAGAAATGCATATAACTAGAAATGCATATAACTAGAAATGTATATAACTAGAAATGAATATAACTAGAAATGTATATAGCTAGAAATGCATATAACTAGAAATGTATATAACTAGAAATGTATATAGCTAGAAATGCATAGAACTAGAAATGCATATAACTAGAAATGCATATAGCTAGAAATGCATATAGCTAGAAATGTATATAACTAGAAATGTATATAACTAGAAATGAATATAACTAGAAATGTATATAGCTAGAAATGAATATAGCTATAAATGTATATAGCTAGAAATGCATATAACTAGAAATGCATATAACTAGAAATGTATATAACTAGAAATGAATATAACTAGAAATGTATATAGCTAGAAATGAATATAGCTATAAATGTATATAGCTAGAAATGCATATAACTAGAAATGCATATAACTAGAAATGCATATAACTAGAAATGCATATAACTAGAAATGCATATAACTAGAAATGTATATAACTAGAAATGAATATAACTAGAAATGTATATAGCTAGAAATGAATATAGCTATAAATGTATATAGCTAGAAATGCATATAACTAGAAATGCATATAACTAGAAATGCATATAACTAGAAATGCATATAACTAGAAATTCATATAACTAGAAATGTATATAACTAGAAATGCATATAACTAGAAATGCATATAACTAGAAATGCATATAACTAGAAATGTATATAACTAGAAATACATATAACTAGAAATGCATATAACTAGAAATGCATATAACTAGAAATTCATATAACTAGAAATTCATATAACTAGAAATGAATATAGCTAGAATTGCATATAACTAGAAATGAATATAGCTAGAATTGCATATAACTAGAAATGTATATAGCTAGAAATGCATATAACTAGAAATGTATATAGCTAGAAATGCATATAACTAGAAATGTATATAGCAAGAAATGCATATAACTAGAAATTTATATAACTAGAAATGTATATAGCTAGAAATGCATATAACTAGAAATGCATATAACTAGAAATGTATATAGCTAGAAATGCATATAACTAGAAATGTATTTAACTAGAAATGCATTTAACTAGAAATGTATATAACTAGAAATGCATATAACTAGAAATGAATATAGCTAGAAATGTATATAGCTAGAAATGCATATAACTAGAAATGTATATAGCTAGAAATGTATATAGCTAGAAATGAATATAGCTAGAAATGCATATAACTAGAAATGTATATAACCAGAAATACATATAACTAGAAATGTATATAGCTAGAAATGCATATAACTAGAAATGTATATAGCTAGAAATGTATATAACTAGAAATGAATATAACTAGAAATGCATATAACTAGAAATGTATATAGCTAGAAATGTATACAGCTAGAAATGCATATAACTAGAAATGTATATAGCTAGAAATGTATATAGCTAGAAATGTATATAACTAGAAATGTATATAACTAGAAATGAATATAACTAGAAATGCATATAACTAGAAATGCATATAACTAGAAATGCATATAACTAGAAATGCATATAAATAGAAATGCATATAACTAGAAATGCATATAACTAGAAATGCATATAACTAGAAATGTATATAACTAGAAATGCATATAACTAGAAATGCATATAACTAGAAATGCATATAACTAGAAATGAATATAACTAGAAATGCATATAACTAGAAATGCATATAACTAGAAATGTATATAACTAGAAATGTATATAGCTAGAAATGCATATAACTAGAAATGCATATAACTATAAATGTATATAGCTAGAAATGCATATAACTAGAAATGTATATAGCTAGAAATGAATATAGCTAGAAATGTATATAGCTAGAAATGCATATAACTAGAAATGTATATAGCTAGAAATGTATATAGCTAGAAATGCATATAACTAGAAATACATATAACTAGAAATGCATATAACTAGAAATGCATATAACTAGAAATGCATATAGCTAGAAATGCATATAACTAGAAATGTATATAACTAGAAATGCATAAAACTAGAAATGAATATAGCTAGAAATGTATATTCTAGAAATGTATATAGCTAGAAATGTATATAGCTAGAAATGCATATAACTAGAAATGTATATAGCTAGAAATGTATATAGCTAGAAATGCATATAACTAGAAATGTATATAGCTAGAAATGCATATAACTAGAAATGTATATAGCTAGAAATGTATATAGCTAGAAATGTATATAGCTAGAAATGCATATAACTAGAAATGTATATAGCTAGAAATGTATATAGCTAGAAATGTATATAGCTAGAAATGCATATAACTAGAAATGCATATAACTAGAAATGTATATAACTAGAAATGCATAAAACTAGAAATGCATATAACTAGAAATGAATATAACTAGAAATGCATATAGCTAGAAATGCATATAACTAGAAATGCATATAACTAGAAATGTATATAGCTAGAAATGCATATAGCTAGAAATGCATTCAACTAGAAATGCATATAACTAGAAATGTATATAGCTAGAAATGCATATAGCTAGAAATGTATATAGCTAGAAATGCATATAACTAGAAATGTATATAGCTAGAAATGCATATAACTAGAAGTGTATATAGCTAGAAATGTATATAGCTAGAAATGAATGTAGCTATAAATGTATATAGCTAGAAATGCATATAACTAGAAATGAATATAACTAGAAATTCATATAACTAGAAATTCATATAACTAGAAATGCATATAACTAGAACTTCATATAACTAGAAATGCATATAACTAGAAATGTATATAACTAGAAATGTATATAACTAGAAATTCATATAACTAGAAATGCATATAACTAGAAATGTATATAACTAGAAATGCATAAAACTAGAAATGCATATAACTAGAAATGAATATAACTAGAAATTCATATAACTAGAAATGCATATAACTAGAAATGCATATAACTAGAAATGCATATAACTAGAAATGTATATAACTAGAAATGCATAAAACTAGAAATGCATATAACTAGAAATGAATATAACTAGAAATTCATATAACTAGAAATGCATATAACTAGAAATGCATATAACTAGAAATACATATAACTAGAAATGCATATAACTAGAAATGCATATAACTAGAAATGTATATAGCTAGAAATGCATATAACTAGAAATGTATATAGCTAGAAATGTATATAGCTAGAAATGTATATAGCTAGAAATGCATATAACTAGAAATGTATATAGCTAGAAATGTATATAGCTAGAAATGTATATAGCTAGAAATGTATATAACTAGAAATGAATATAACTAGAAATGCATATAACTAGAAATGCATATAACTAGAAATGCATATAACTAGAAATGCATATAACTAGAAATGCATATAACTAGAAATGCATATAACTAGAAATGTATATAACTAGAAATGTATATAGCTAGAAATGCATATAACTAGAAATGCATATAACTAGAAATTCATATAACTAGAAATTCATATAACTAGAAATGTATATAACTAGAAATGCATATAACTAGAAATGCATATAACTAGAAATTCATATAACTAGAAATGCATATAACTAGAAATGTATATAACTAGAAATGCATATAACTAGAAATTCATATAACTAGAAATGCATATAACTAGAAATGTATATAACTAGAAATGCATAAAACTAGAAATGCATATAACTAGAAATGAATATAACTAGAAATGAATATAACTAGAAATGAATATAACTAGAAATGCATATAACTAGAAATGCATATAACTAGAAATGCATATAACTAGAAATGCATATAACTAGAAATGAATATAACTAGAAATTCATATAACTAGAAATGCATATAACTAGAAATGTATATAACTAGAAATGAATATAACTAGAAATACATATAACTAGAAATGTATATAACTAGAAATGCATATAACTAGAAATTCATATAACTAGAAATGCATATAACTAGAAATGTATATAACTAGAAATGCATATAACTAGAAATGCATATAACTAGAAATGAATATAACTAGAAATGCATATAACTAGAAATGCATATAACTAGAAATGCATATAACTAGAAATGTATATAACTAGAAATGAATATAACTAGAAATGTATATAGCTAGAAATTCATATTAACTAGAAATGTATATAACTAGAAATGTATATAGCTAGAAATGCATAGAACTAGAAATGCATATAACTAGAAATGTATATAGCTAGAAATTCATATAACTAGAAATGTATATAACTAGAAATGTATATAGCTAGAAATGCATAGAACTAGAAATGCATATAACTAGAAATGCATATAGCTAGAAATGCATATAGCTAGAAATGTATATAACTAGAAATGTATATAGCTAGAAATGCATATAACTAGAAATGCATATAACTAGAAATGCATATAAATAGAAATGCATATAGCTAGAAATGCATATAACTAGAAATGCATATAACTAGAAATGTATATAACTAGAAATGAATATAACTAGAAATGTATATAGCTAGAAATGAATATAGCTATAAATGTATATAGCTAGAAATGCATATAACTAGAAATGCATATAACTAGAAATGCATATAACTAGAAATGCATATAACTAGAAATGCATATAACTAGAAATGTATATAACTAGAAATGTATATAACTAGAAATGAATATAACTAGAAATGAATATAGCTAGAATTGCATATAACTAGAAATGTATATAGCTAGAAATGCATATAACTAGAAATTCATATAACTAGAAATGTATATAGCTAGAAATGTATATAACTAGAAATGCATATAACTAGAAATGCATATAGCTAGAAATGCATATAACTAGAAATGCATATAACTAGAAATTCATATAACTAGAAATGCATATAACTAGAAATGTATATAACTAGAAATGTATATAACTAGAAATGTATATAGCTAGAAATACATATAACTAGAAATGCATATAACTAGAAATGCATAAAACTAGAAATGCATATAACTAGAAATGAATATAACTAGAAATTCATATAACTAGAAATGCATATAACTAGAAATGCATATAACTAGAAATGCATATAACTAGAAATGTATATAACTAGAAATGCATAAAACTAGAAATGCATATAACTAGAAATGCATATAACTAGAAATGCATATAACTAGAAATGCATATAACTAGAAATGCATATAACTAGAAATACATATAACTAGAAATGCATATAACTAGAAATGCATATAACTAGAAATGTATATAACTAGAAATGTATATAACTAGAAATGCATAAAACTAGAAATGCATATAACTAGAAATGAATATAACTAGAAATTCATATAACTAGAAATGCATATAACTAGAAATGTATATAACTAGAAATGCATAAAACTAGAAATGCATATAACTAGAAATGAATATAACTAGAAATGAATATAACTAGAAATTCATATAACTAGAAATGCATATAGCTAGAAATGCATATAACTAGAAATGCATATAACTAGAAATGCATATAACTAGAAATGTATATAACTAGAAATTCATATAACTAGAAATTCATATAACTAGAAATGCATATAACTAGAAATGCATATAACTAGAAATTCATATAACTAGAAATTCATATAACTAGAAATGCATATAACTAGAAATGCATATAACTAGAAATGCATATAACTAGAAATTCATATAACTAGAAATGCATATAACTAGAAATGTATATAACTAGAAATGCATATAACTAGAAATTCATATAACTAGAAATGCATATAACTAGAAATGTATATAACTAGAAATGCATATAACTAGAAATGCATATAACTAGAAATGCATATAACTAGAAATGCATATAACTAGAAATGCATATAACTAGAAATGCATATAACTAGAAATGTATATAACTAGAAATGAATATAACTAGAAATGTATATAGCTAGAAATGCATATAACTAGAAATGTATATAACTAGAAATGTATTTAGCTAGAAATGTATATAGCTAGAAATGAATATAGCTAGAAATGTATATAACTAGAAATGCATATAACTAGAAATGCATATAACTAGAAATGCATATAACTAGAAATGTATATAACTAGAAATGCATATAACTAGAAATGTATATAGCTAGAAATGTATATAGCTATAAATGTATATAGCTATAAATGCATATAACTAGAAATGCATATAGCTAGAAATGAATATAGCTAGAAATGTATATAACTAGAAATGCATATAGCTAGAAATGAATATAACTAGAAATGTATATAGCAAGAAATGCATATAACTAGAAATGTATATAGCTAGAAATGTATATAGCTAGAAATGTATATAGCTAGAAATGCATATAGCTAGAAATGCATATAACTAGAAATGCATATAACTAGAAATGTATATAGCTAGAAATGTATATAGCTAGAAATGTATATAGCTAGAAATGCATATAACTAGAAATGTATATAGCTAGAAATGTATATAGCTAGAAATGCATATAACTAGAAATGTATATAGCTAGAAATGCATATAACTAGAAATGTATATAACTAGAAATGCATATAACTAGAAATGCATATAACTAGAAATGTATATAGCTAGAAATGCATATAACTAGAAATGTATATAGCTAGAAATGTATATAGCAAGAAATGTATATAGCTAGAAATGTATATAGCTAGAAATGCATAGAACTAGAAATGCATATAACTAGAAATGTATATAGCTAGAAATGAATATAGCTAGAAATGCATATAACTAGAAATGTATATAGCTAGAAATGAATATAGCTAGAAATGCATATAACTAGAAATGAATGTAGCTAGAAATGCATATAACTAGAAATGTATATAGCTAGAAATGAATATAACTAGAAATGTATATAACTAGAAATGAATATAGCTAGAAATGCATATAACTAGAAATGTATATAGCTAGAAATGAATATAGCTAGAAATGCATATAACTAGAAATGCATATAACTAGAAATGTATATAGCTAGAAATGCATATAACTAGAAATGTATATAGCTAGAAATGTATATAGCTAGAAATGAATATAGCTAGAAATGCATATAACTAGAAATGTATATAACCAGAAATACATATAACTAGAAATGCATATAACTAGAAATGCATATAACTAGAAATGTATATAGCTAGAAATGTATATAACTAGAAATGAATATAACTAGAAATGCATATAACTAGAAATGTATATAGCTAGAAATGTATACAGCTAGAAATGCATATAACTAGAAATGTATATAGCTAGAAATGTATATAGCTAGAAATGTATATAACTAGAAATGTATATAACTAGAAATGAATATAACTAGAAATGCATATAACTAGAAATGCATATAACTAGAAATGCATATAACTAGAAATGCATATAAATAGAAATGCATATAACTAGAAATGCATATAACTAGAAATGCATATAACTAGAAATGTATATAACTAGAAATGCATATAACTAGAAATGCATATAACTAGAAATGCATATAACTAGAAATGAATATAACTAGAAATGCATATAACTAGAAATGCATATAACTAGAAATGTATATAACTAGAAATGTATATAGCTATAAATGTATATAGCTAGAAATGCATATAACTATAAATGTATATAGCTAGAAATGCATATAACTAGAAATGTATATAGCTAGAAATGAATATAGCTAGAAATGTATATAGCTAGAAATGCATATAACTAGAAATGTATATAGCTAGAAATGTATATAGCTAGAAATGCATATAACTAGAAATACATATAACTAGAAATGCATATAACTAGAAATGCATATAACTAGAAATGCATATAGCTAGAAATGCATATAACTAGAAATGTATATAACTAGAAATGCATAAAACTAGAAATGAATATAGCTAGAAATGTATATTCTAGAAATGTATATAGCTAGAAATGTATATAGCTAGAAATGTATATAACTAGAAATGTATATAGCTAGATTCGTGATTATTATATTATTACTAACATTTTGGATATTCTAACTTATATTTTAGTGCTTGCTACGAAAACTTATCATTAGATATTCTTTTCTTACTTTACTTCTTCACTTTTCTATAGGCTAACTTTCATCTACAAGCATATCAAGACAAACCGAATACAGATTCGTGATTATTATATTATTACTAACATTTTGGATATTCTAACTTATATTTTAGTGCTTGCTACGAAAACTTATCATTAGATATTCTTTTCTTACTTTACTTCTTCACTTTTCTATAGGCTAACTTTCATCTACAAGCATATCAAGACAAACCGAATACAGATTCGTGATTATTATATTATTACTAACATTTTGGATATTCTAACTTATATTTTAGTGCTTGTTACGAAAACTTATCATTAGATATTCTTTTCTTACTTTACTTCTTCACTTTTCTATAGGCTAACTTTCATCTACAAGCATATCAAGACAAACCGAATACAGATTCGTGATTATTATATTATTACTAACATTTTGGATATTCTAACTTATATTTTAGTGCTTGCTACGAAAACTTATCATTAGATATTCTTTTCTTACTTTACTTCTTCACTTTTCTATAGGCTAACTTTCATCTACAAGCATATCAAGACAAACCGAATACAGATTCGTGATTATTATATTATTACTAACATTTTGGATATTCTAACTTATATTTTAGTGCTTGTTACGAAAACTTATCATTAGATATTCTTTTCTTACTTTACTTCTTCACTTTTCTATAGGCTAACTTTCATCTACAAGCATATCAAGACAAACCGAATACAGATTCGTGATTATTATATTATTACTAACATTTTGGATATTCTAACTTATATTTTAGTGCTTGCTACGAAAACTTATCATTAGATATTCTTTTCTTACTTTACTTCTTCACTTTTCTATAGGCTAACTTTCATCTACAAGCATATCAAGACAAACCGAATACAGATTCGTGATTATTATATTATTACTAACATTTTGGATATTCTAACTTATATTTTAGTGCTTGCTACGAAAACTTATCATTAGATATTCTTTTCTTACTTTACTTCTTCACTTTTCTATAGGCTAACTTTCATCTACAAGCATATCAAGACAAACCGAATACAGATTCGTGATTATTATATTATTACTAACATTTTGGATATTCTAACTTATATTTTAGTGCTTGCTACGAAAACTTATCATTAGATATTCTTTTCTTACTTTACTTCTTCACTTTTCTATAGGCTAACTTTCATCTACAAGCATATCAAGACAAACCGAATACAGATTCGTGATTATTATATTATTACTAACATTTTGGATATTCTAACTTATATTTTAGTGCTTGTTACGAAAACTTATCATTAGATATTCTTTTCTTACTTTACTTCTTCACTTTTCTATAGGCTAACTTTCATCTACAAGCATATCAAGACAAACCGAATACAGATTCGTGATTATTATATTATTACTAACATTTTGGATATTCTAACTTATATTTTAGTGCTTGCTACGAAAACTTATCATTAGATATTCTTTTCTTACTTTACTTCTTCACTTTTCTATAGGCTAACTTTCATCTACAAGCATATCAAGACAAACCGAATACAGATTCGTGATTATTATATTATTACTAACATTTTGGATATTCTAACTTATATTTTAGTGCTTGCTACGAAAACTTATCATTAGATATTCTTTTCTTACTTTACTTCTTCACTTTTCTATAGGCTAACTTTCATCTACAAGCATATCAAGACAAACCGAATACAGATTCGTGATTATTATATTATTACTAACATTTTGGATATTCTAACTTATATTTTAGTGCTTGCTACGAAAACTTATCATTAGATATTCTTTTCTTACTTTACTTCTTCACTTTTCTATAGGCTAACTTTCATCTACAAGCATATCAAGACAAACCGAATACAGATTCGTGATTATTATATTATTACTAACATTTTGGATATTCTAACTTATATTTTAGTGCTTGCTACGAAAACTTATCATTAGATATTCTTTTCTTACTTTACTTCTTCACTTTTCTATAGGCTAACTTTCATCTACAAGCATATCAAGACAAACCGAATACAGATTCGTGATTATTATATTATTACTAACATTTTGGATATTCTAACTTATATTTTAGTGCTTGCTACGAAAACTTATCATTAGATATTCTTTTCTTACTTTACTTCTTCACTTTTCTATAGGCTAACTTTCATCTACAAGCATATCAAGACAAACCGAATACAGATTCGTGATTATTATATTATTACTAACATTTTGGATATTCTAACTTATATTTTAGTGCTTGTTACGAAAACTTATCATTAGATATTCTTTTCTTACTTTACTTCTTCACTTTTCTATAGGCTAACTTTCATCTACAAGCATATCAAGACAAACCGAATACAGATTCGTGATTATTATATTATTACTAACATTTTGGATATTCTAACTTATATTTTAGTGCTTGCTACGAAAACTTATCATTAGATATTCTTTTCTTACTTTACTTCTTCACTTTTCTATAGGCTAACTTTCATCTACAAGCATATCAAGACAAACCGAATACAGATTCGTGATTATTATATTATTACTAACATTTTGGATATTCTAACTTATATTTTAGTGCTTGTTACGAAAACTTATCATTAGATATTCTTTTCTTACTTTACTTCTTCACTTTTCTATAGGCTAACTTTCATCTACAAGCATATCAAGACAAACCGAATACAGATTCGTGATTATTATATTATTACTAACATTTTGGATATTCTAACTTATATTTTAGTGCTTGCTACGAAAACTTATCATTAGATATTCTTTTCTTACTTTACTTCTTCACTTTTCTATAGGCTAACTTTCATCTACAAGCATATCAAGACAAACCGAATACAGATTCGTGATTATTATATTATTACTAACATTTTGGATATTCTAACTTATATTTTAGTGCTTGCTACGAAAACTTATCATTAGACTTCTTACTTTTCTATCTTTTCTTACTTTACTTCTTCACTTTCTCTATAGGCTAACTTTACATCTACTATAGCATATCAAGACAAACCGAATACAGATTCGTGATTATTATATTATTACTAACATTTTGGATATTCTAACTTATATTTTAGTGCTTGTTACGAAAACTTATCATTAGATATTCTTTTCTTACTTTACTTCTTCACTTTTCTATAGGCTAACTTTCATCTACAAGCATATCAAGACAAACCGAATACAGATTCGTGATTATTATATTATTACTAACATTTTGGATATTCTAACTTATATTTTAGTGCTTGCTACGAAAACTTATCATTAGATATTCTTTTCTTACTTTACTTCTTCACTTTTCTATAGGCTAACTTTCATCTACAAGCATATCAAGACAAACCGAATACAGATTCGTGATTATTATATTATTACTAACATTTTGGATATTCTAACTTATATTTTAGTGCTTGCTACGAAAACTTATCATTAGATATTCTTTTCTTACTTTACTTCTTCACTTTTCTATAGGCTAACTTTCATCTACAAGCATATCAAGACAAACCGAATACAGA
Source organism: Loxodes magnus (assembly GCA_946699065.1). NCBI lineage: Eukaryota > Ciliophora > Karyorelictea > Loxodida > Loxodidae > Loxodes > Loxodes magnus. Next base: position 13,733 of record CAMPDV010005544.1, read on the forward strand.
TTCGTGATTATTATATTATTACTAACATTTTGGATATTCTAACTTATATTTTAGTGCTTGTTACGAAAACTTATCATTAGATATTCTTTTCTTACTTTACTTCTTCACTTTTCTATAGGCTAACTTTCATCTACAAGCATATCAAGACAAACCGAATACAGATTCGTGATTATTATATTATTACTAACATTTTGGATATTCTAACTTATATTTTAGTGCTTGCTACGAAAACTTATCATTAGATATTCTTTTCTTACTTTACTTCTTCACTTTTCTATAGGCTAACTTTCATCTACAAGCATATCAAGACAAACCGAATACAGATTCGTGATTATATATTATACTAACATGGATACTAACATTTTGGACTTCTTACTTTTCTATCTAACATTATATTTGACAAACCGAATACAGATTCGTGCTTGCTACGAAAACTTATCATTAGATATTCTTTTCTTACTTTACTTCTTCACTCTATTCTCATCTAGGCGAATACAACGTGATTATTATATTATTTCATTTTGGATATTCTACTTATAAGCTACATATCAAGATACAACTTCTTCACCGAATCTACAGCATATTCGTGATTATTATATTATTACTAACATTTTGGATATTCTAACTTATATTTTAGTGCTTGTTACGAAAACTTATCATTAGATATTCTTTTCTTACTTTACTTCTTCACTTTTCTATAGGCTAACTTTCATCTACAAGCATATCAAGACAAACCGAATACAGATTCGTGATTATTATATTATTACTAACATTTTGGATATTCTAACTTATATTTTAGTGCTTGCTACGAAAACTTATCATTAGATATTCTTTTCTTACTTTACTTCTTCACTTTTCTATAGGCTAACTTTCATCTACAAGCATATCAAGACAAACCGAATACAGATTCGTGATTATTATATTATTACTAACATTTTGGATATTCTAACTTATATTTTAGTGCTTGTTACGAAAACTTATCATTAGATATTCTTTTCTTACTTTACTTCTTCACTTTTCTATAGGCTAACTTTCATCTACAAGCATATCAAGACAAACCGAATACAGATTCGTGATTATTATATTATTACTAACATTTTGGATATTCTAACTTATATTTTAGTGCTTGCTACGAAAACTTATCATTAGATATTCTTTTCTTACTTTACTTCTTCACTTTTCTATAGGCTAACTTTCATCTACAAGCATATCAAGACAAACCGAATACAGATTCGTGATTATTATATTATTACTAACATTTTGGATATTCTAACTTATATTTTAGTGCTTGCTACGAAAACTTATCATTAGATATTCTTTTCTTACTTTACTTCTTCACTTTTCTATAGGCTAACTTTCATCTACAAGCATATCAAGACAAACCGAATACAGATTCGTGATTATTATATTATTACTAACATTTTGGATATTCTAACTTATATTTTAGTGCTTGCTACGAAAACTTATCATTAGATATTCTTTTCTTACTTTACTTCTTCACTTTTCTATAGGCTAACTTTCATCTACAAGCATATCAAGACAAACCGAATACAGATTCGTGATTATTATATTATTACTAACATTTTGGATATTCTAACTTATATTTTAGTGCTTGTTACGAAAACTTATCATTAGATATTCTTTTCTTACTTTACTTCTTCACTTTTCTATAGGCTAACTTTCATCTACAAGCATATCAAGACAAACCGAATACAGATTCGTGATTATTATATTATTACTAACATTTTGGATATTCTAACTTATATTTTAGTGCTTGCTACGAAAACTTATCATTAGATATTCTTTTCTTACTTTACTTCTTCACTTTTCTATAGGCTAACTTTCATCTACAAGCATATCAAGACAAACCGAATACAGATTCGTGATTATTATATTATTACTAACATTTTGGATATTCTAACTTATATTTTAGTGCTTGCTACGAAAACTTATCATTAGATATTCTTTTCTTACTTTACTTCTTCACTTTTCTATAGGCTAACTTTCATCTACAAGCATATCAAGACAAACCGAATACAGATTCGTGATTATATATATACTAACATTACTAACATTTGCTACGGATATTCTAACTCTATATTTGACAAACCGAATACAGATTCGTGCTTGCTACGAAAACTTATCATTAGATATTCTTTTCTTACTTTACTTCTTCACTTTTCTATAGGCTAACTTTCATCTACAAGCATATCAAGACAAACCGAATACAGATTCGTGATTATTATATTATTACTAACATTTTGGATATTCTAACTTATATTTTAGTGCTTGCTACGAAAACTTATCATTAGATATTCTTTTCTTACTTTACTTCTTCACTTTTCTATAGGCTAACTTTCATCTACAAGCATATCAAGACAAACCGAATACAGATTCGTGATTATTATATTATTACTAACATTTTGGATATTCTAACTTATATTTTAGTGCTTGCTACGAAAACTTATCATTAGATATTCTTTTCTTACTTTACTTCTTCACTTTTCTATAGGCTAACTTTCATCTACAAGCATATCAAGACAAACCGAATACAGATTCGTGATTATTATATTATTACTAACATTTTGGATATTCTAACTTATATTTTAGTGCTTGTTACGAAAACTTATCATTAGATATTCTTTTCTTACTTTACTTCTTCACTTTTCTATAGGCTAACTTTCATCTACAAGCATATCAAGACAAACCGAATACAGATTCGTGATTATTATATTATTACTAACATTTTGGATATTCTAACTTATATTTTAGTGCTTGCTACGAAAACTTATCATTAGATATTCTTTTCTTACTTTACTTCTTCACTTTTCTATAGGCTAACTTTCATCTACAAGCATATCAAGACAAACCGAATACAGATTCGTGATTATTATATTATTACTAACATTTTGGATATTCTAACTTATATTTTAGTGCTTGCTACGAAAACTTATCATTAGATATTCTTTTCTTACTTTACTTCTTCACTTTTCTATAGGCTAACTTTCATCTACAAGCATATCAAGACAAACCGAATACAGATTCGTGATTATTATATTATTACTAACATTTTGGATATTCTAACTTATATTTTAGTGCTTGCTACGAAAACTTATCATTAGATATTCTTTTCTTACTTTACTTCTTCACTTTTCTATAGGCTAACTTTCATCTACAAGCATATCAAGACAAACCGAATACAGATTCGTGATTATTATATTATTACTAACATTTTGGATATTCTAACTTATATTTTAGTGCTTGCTACGAAAACTTATCATTAGATATTCTTTTCTTACTTTACTTCTTCACTTTTCTATAGGCTAACTTTCATCTACAAGCATATCAAGACAAACCGAATACAGATTCGTGATTATTATATTATTACTAACATTTTGGATATTCTAACTTATATTTTAGTGCTTGTTACGAAAACTTATCATTAGATATTCTTTTCTTACTTTACTTCTTCACTTTTCTATAGGCTAACTTTCATCTACAAGCATATCAAGACAAACCGAATACAGATTCGTGATTATTATATTATTACTAACATTTTGGATATTCTAACTTATATTTTAGTGCTTGCTACGAAAACTTATCATTAGATATTCTTTTCTTACTTTACTTCTTCACTTTTCTATAGGCTAACTTTCATCTACAAGCATATCAAGACAAACCGAATACAGATTCGTGATTATTATATTATTACTAACATTTTGGATATTCTAACTTATATTTTAGTGCTTGCTACGAAAACTTATCATTAGATATTCTTTTCTTACTTTACTTCTTCACTTTTCTATAGGCTAACTTTCATCTACAAGCATATCAAGACAAACCGAATACAGATTCGTGATTATTATATTATTACTAACATTTTGGATATTCTAACTTATATTTTAGTGCTTGTTACGAAAACTTATCATTAGATATTCTTTTCTTACTTTACTTCTTCACTTTTCTATAGGCTAACTTTCATCTACAAGCATATCAAGACAAACCGAATACAGATTCGTGATTATTATATTATTACTAACATTTTGGATATTCTAACTTATATTTTAGTGCTTGCTACGAAAACTTATCATTAGATATTCTTTTCTTACTTTACTTCTTCACTTTTCTATAGGCTAACTTTCATCTACAAGCATATCAAGACAAACCGAATACAGATTCGTGATTATTATATTATTACTAACATTTTGGATATTCTAACTTATATTTTAGTGCTTGCTACGAAAACTTATCATTAGATATTCTTTTCTTACTTTACTTCTTCACTTTTCTATAGGCTAACTTTCATCTACAAGCATATCAAGACAAACCGAATACAGATTCGTGATTATTATATTATTACTAACATTTTGGATATTCTAACTTATATTTTAGTGCTTGCTACGAAAACTTATCATTAGATATTCTTTTCTTACTTTACTTCTTCACTTTTCTATAGGCTAACTTTCATCTACAAGCATATCAAGACAAACCGAATACAGATTCGTGATTATTATATTATTACTAACATTTTGGATATTCTAACTTATATTTTAGTGCTTGTTACGAAAACTTATCATTAGATATTCTTTTCTTACTTTACTTCTTCACTTTTCTATAGGCTAACTTTCATCTACAAGCATATCAAGACAAACCGAATACAGATTCGTGATTATTATATTATTACTAACATTTTGGATATTCTAACTTATATTTTAGTGCTTGCTACGAAAACTTATCATTAGATATTCTTTTCTTACTTTACTTCTTCACTTTTCTATAGGCTAACTTTCATCTACAAGCATATCAAGACAAACCGAATACAGATTCGTGATTATTATATTATTACTAACATTTTGGATATTCTAACTTATATTTTAGTGCTTGTTACGAAAACTTATCATTAGATATTCTTTTCTTACTTTACTTCTTCACTTTTCTATAGGCTAACTTTCATCTACAAGCATATCAAGACAAACCGAATACAGATTCGTGATTATTATATTATTACTAACATTTTGGATATTCTAACTTATATTTTAGTGCTTGCTACGAAAACTTATCATTAGATATTCTTTTCTTACTTTACTTCTTCACTTTTCTATAGGCTAACTTTCATCTACAAGCATATCAAGACAAACCGAATACAGATTCGTGATTATTATATTATTACTAACATTTTGGATATTCTAACTTATATTTTAGTGCTTGTTACGAAAACTTATCATTAGATATTCTTTTCTTACTTTACTTCTTCACTTTTCTATAGGCTAACTTTCATCTACAAGCATATCAAGACAAACCGAATACAGATTCGTGATTATTATATTATTACTAACATTTTGGATATTCTAACTTATATTTTAGTGCTTGCTACGAAAACTTATCATTAGATATTCTTTTCTTACTTTACTTCTTCACTTTTCTATAGGCTAACTTTCATCTACAAGCATATCAAGACAAACCGAATACAGATTCGTGATTATTATATTATTACTAACATTTTGGATATTCTAACTTATATTTTAGTGCTTGCTACGAAAACTTATCATTAGATATTCTTTTCTTACTTTACTTCTTCACTTTTCTATAGGCTAACTTTCATCTACAAGCATATCAAGACAAACCGAATACAGATTCGTGATTATTATATTATTACTAACATTTTGGATATTCTAACTTATATTTTAGTGCTTGCTACGAAAACTTATCATTAGATATTCTTTTCTTACTTTACTTCTTCACTTTTCTATAGGCTAACTTTCATCTACAAGCATATCAAGACAAACCGAATACAGATTCGTGATTATTATATATTAACATTTTGGATATTCTAACAGTGCTTTTACGAAAACTTATCATTAGATATTACTACTTCTTCACTATAGGCTAACTTTCATCTACAAGCATATCAAGACAAACCGAATACAGAGTGCTAGTGTGCTACGAAAACTTATCATTAGATATTCTTTTCTTACTTTACTTCTTCACTTTTCTATAGGCTAACTTTCATCTACAAGCATATCAAGACAAACCGAATACAGATTCGTGATTATTATATTATTACTAACATTTTGGATATTCTAACTTATATTTTAGTGCTTGTTACGAAAACTTATCATTAGATATTCTTTTCTTACTTTACTTCTTCACTTTTCTATAGGCTAACTTTCATCTACAAGCATATCAAGACAAACCGAATACAGATTCGTGATTATTATATTATTACTAACATTTTGGATATTCTAACTTATATTTTAGTGCTTGCTACGAAAACTTATCATTAGATATTCTTTTCTTACTTTACTTCTTCACTTTTCTATAGGCTAACTTTCATCTACAAGCATATCAAGACAAACCGAATACAGATTCGTGATTATTATATTATTACTAACATTTTGGATATTCTAACTTATATTTTAGTGCTTGCTACGAAAACTTATCATTAGATATTCTTTTCTTACTTTACTTCTTCACTTTTCTATAGGCTAACTTTCATCTACAAGCATATCAAGACAAACCGAATACAGATTCGTGATTATTATATTATTACTAACATTTTGGATATTCTAACTTATATTTTAGTGCTTGCTACGAAAACTTATCATTAGATATTCTTTTCTTACTTTACTTCTTCACTTTTCTATAGGCTAACTTTCATCTACAAGCATATCAAGACAAACCGAATACAGATTCGTGATTATTATATTATTACTAACATTTTGGATATTCTAACTTATATTTTAGTGCTTGTTACGAAAACTTATCATTAGATATTCTTTTCTTACTTTACTTCTTCACTTTTCTATAGGCTAACTTTCATCTACAAGCATATCAAGACAAACCGAATACAGATTCGTGATTATTATATTATTACTAACATTTTGGATATTCTAACTTATATTTTAGTGCTTGCTACGAAAACTTATCATTAGATATTCTTTTCTTACTTTACTTCTTCACTTTTCTATAGGCTAACTTTCATCTACAAGCATATCAAGACAAACCGAATACAGATTCGTGATTATTATATTATTACTAACATTTTGGATATTCTAACTTATATTTTAGTGCTTGTTACGAAAACTTATCATTAGATATTCTTTTCTTACTTTACTTCTTCACTTTTCTATAGGCTAACTTTCATCTACAAGCATATCAAGACAAACCGAATACAGATTCGTGATTATTATATTATTACTAACATTTTGGATATTCTAACTTATATTTTAGTGCTTGCTACGAAAACTTATCATTAGATATTCTTTTCTTACTTTACTTCTTCACTTTTCTATAGGCTAACTTTCATCTACAAGCATATCAAGACAAACCGAATACAGATTCGTGATTATTATATTATTACTAACATTTTGGATATTCTAACTTATATTTTAGTGCTTGCTACGAAAACTTATCATTAGATATTCTTTTCTTACTTTACTTCTTCACTTTTCTATAGGCTAACTTTCATCTACAAGCATATCAAGACAAACCGAATACAGATTCGTGATTATTATATTATTACTAACATTTTGGATATTCTAACTTATATTTTAGTGCTTGCTACGAAAACTTATCATTAGATATTCTTTTCTTACTTTACTTCTTCACTTTTCTATAGGCTAACTTTCATCTACAAGCATATCAAGACAAAACCGAATACAGATTCGTGATTATTATATTATTACTAACATTTTGGATATTCTAACTTATATTTTAGTGCTTGTTACGAAAACTTATCATTAGATATTCTTTTCTTACTTTACTTCTTCACTTTTCTATAGGCTAACTTTCATCTACAAGCATATCAAGACAAACCGAATACAGATTCGTGATTATTATATTATTACTAACATTTTGGATATTCTAACTTATATTTTAGTGCTTGCTACGAAAACTTATCATTAGATATTCTTTTCTTACTTTACTTCTTCACTTTTCTATAGGCTAACTTTCATCTACAAGCATATCAAGACAAACCGAATACAGATTCGTGATTATTATATTATTACTAACATTTTGGATATTCTAACTTATATTTTAGTGCTTGCTACGAAAACTTATCATTAGATATTCTTTTCTTACTTTACTTCTTCACTTTTCTATAGGCTAACTTTCATCTACAAGCATATCAAGACAAACCGAATACAGATTCGTGATTATTATATTATTACTAACATTTTGGATATTCTAACTTATATTTTAGTGCTTGCTACGAAAACTTATCATTAGATATTCTTTTCTTACTTTACTTCTTCACTTTTCTATAGGCTAACTTTCATCTACAAGCATATCAAGACAAACCGAATACAGATTCGTGATTATTATATTATTACTAACATTTTGGATATTCTAACTTATATTTTAGTGCTTGCTACGAAAACTTATCATTAGATATTCTTTTCTTACTTTACTTCTTCACTTTTCTATAGGCTAACTTTCATCTACAAGCATATCAAGACAAACCGAATACAGATTCGTGATTATTATATTATTACTAACATTTTGGATATTCTAACTTATATTTTAGTGCTTGCTACGAAAACTTATCATTAGATATTCTTTTCTTACTTTACTTCTTCACTTTTCTATAGGCTAACTTTCATCTACAAGCATATCAAGACAAACCGAATACAGATTCGTGATTATTATATTATTACTAACATTTTGGATATTCTAACTTATATTTTAGTGCTTGTTACGAAAACTTATCATTAGATATTCTTTTCTTACTTTACTTCTTCACTTTTCTATAGGCTAACTTTCATCTACAAGCATATCAAGACAAACCGAATACAGATTCGTGATTATTATATTATTACTAACATTTTGGATATTCTAACTTATATTTTAGTGCTTGCTACGAAAACTTATCATTAGATATTCTTTTCTTACTTTACTTCTTCACTTTTCTATAGGCTAACTTTCATCTACAAGCATATCAAGACAAACCGAATACAGATTCGTGATTATTATATTATTACTAACATTTTGGATATTCTAACTTATATTTTAGTGCTTGCTACGAAAACTTATCATTAGATATTCTTTTCTTACTTTACTTCTTCACTTTTCTATAGGCTAACTTTCATCTACAAGCATATCAAGACAAACCGAATACAGATTCGTGATTATTATATTATTACTAACATTTTGGATATTCTAACTTATATTTTAGTGCTTGCTACGAAAACTTATCATTAGATATTCTTTTCTTACTTTACTTCTTCACTTTTCTATAGGCTAACTTTCATCTACAAGCATATCAAGACAAACCGAATACAGATTCGTGATTATTATATTATTACTAACATTTTGGATATTCTAACTTATATTTTAGTGCTTGCTACGAAAACTTATCATTAGATATTCTTTTCTTACTTTACTTCTTCACTTTTCTATAGGCTAACTTTCATCTACAAGCATATCAAGACAAACCGAATACAGATTCGTGATTATTATATTATTACTAACATTTTGGATATTCTAACTTATATTTTAGTGCTTGTTACGAAAACTTATCATTAGATATTCTTTTCTTACTTTACTTCTTCACTTTTCTATAGGCTAACTTTCATCTACAAGCATATCAAGACAAACCGAATACAGATTCGTGATTATTATATTATTACTAACATTTTGGATATTCTAACTTATATTTTAGTGCTTGCTACGAAAACTTATCATTAGATATTCTTTTCTTACTTTACTTCTTCACTTTTCTATAGGCTAACTTTCATCTACAAGCATATCAAGACAAACCGAATACAGATTCGTGATTATTATATTATTACTAACATTTTGGATATTCTAACTTATATTTTAGTGCTTGCTACGAAAACTTATCATTAGATATTCTTTTCTTACTTTACTTCTTCACTTTTCTATAGGCTAACTTTCATCTACAAGCATATCAAGACAAACCGAATACAGATTCGTGATTATTATATTATTACTAACATTTTGGATATTCTAACTTATATTTTAGTGCTTGTTACGAAAACTTATCATTAGATATTCTTTTCTTACTTTACTTCTTCACTTTTCTATAGGCTAACTTTCATCTACAAGCATATCAAGACAAACCGAATACAGATTCGTGATTATTATATTATTACTAACATTTTGGATATTCTAACTTATATTTTAGTGCTTGCTACGAAAACTTATCATTAGATATTCTTTTCTTACTTTACTTCTTCACTTTTCTATAGGCTAACTTTCATCTACAAGCATATCAAGACAAACCGAATACAGATTCGTGATTATTATATTATTACTAACATTTTGGATATTCTAACTTATATTTTAGTGCTTGCTACGAAAACTTATCATTAGATATTCTTTTCTTACTTTACTTCTTCACTTTTCTATAGGCTAACTTTCATCTACAAGCATATCAAGACAAACCGAATACAGATTCGTGATTATTATATTATTACTAACATTTTGGATATTCTAACTTATATTTTAGTGCTTGTTACGAAAACTTATCATTAGATATTCTTTTCTTACTTTACTTCTTCACTTTTCTATAGGCTAACTTTCATCTACAAGCATATCAAGACAAACCGAATACAGATTCGTGATTATTATATTATTACTAACATTTTGGATATTCTAACTTATATTTTAGTGCTTGCTACGAAAACTTATCATTAGATATTCTTTTCTTACTTTACTTCTTCACTTTTCTATAGGCTAACTTTCATCTACAAGCATATCAAGACAAACCGAATACAGATTCGTGATTATTATATTATTACTAACATTTTGGATATTCTAACTTATATTTTAGTGCTTGTTACGAAAACTTATCATTAGATATTCTTTTCTTACTTTACTTCTTCACTTTTCTATAGGCTAACTTTCATCTACAAGCATATCAAGACAAACCGAATACAGATTCGTGATTATTATATTATTACTAACATTTTGGATATTCTAACTTATATTTTAGTGCTTGCTACGAAAACTTATCATTAGATATTCTTTTCTTACTTTACTTCTTCACTTTTCTATAGGCTAACTTTCATCTACAAGCATATCAAGACAAACCGAATACAGATTCGTGATTATTATATTATTACTAACATTTTGGATATTCTAACTTATATTTTAGTGCTTGCTACGAAAACTTATCATTAGATATTCTTTTCTTACTTTACTTCTTCACTTTTCTATAGGCTAACTTTCATCTACAAGCATATCAAGACAAACCGAATACAGATTCGTGATTATTATATTATTACTAACATTTTGGATATTCTAACTTATATTTTAGTGCTTGCTACGAAAACTTATCATTAGATATTCTTTTCTTACTTTACTTCTTCACTTTTCTATAGGCTAACTTTCATCTACAAGCATATCAAGACAAACCGAATACAGATTCGTGATTATTATATTATTACTAACATTTTGGATATTCTAACTTATATTTTAGTGCTTGTTACGAAAACTTATCATTAGATATTCTTTTCTTACTTTACTTCTTCACTTTTCTATAGGCTAACTTTCATCTACAAGCATATCAAGACAAACCGAATACAGATTCGTGATTATTATATTATTACTAACATTTTGGATATTCTAACTTATATTTTAGTGCTTGCTACGAAAACTTATCATTAGATATTCTTTTCTTACTTTACTTCTTCACTTTTCTATAGGCTAACTTTCATCTACAAGCATATCAAGACAAACCGAATACAGATTCGTGATTATTATATTATTACTAACATTTTGGATATTCTAACTTATATTTTAGTGCTTGCTACGAAAACTTATCATTAGATATTCTTTTCTTACTTTACTTCTTCACTTTTCTATAGGCTAACTTTCATCTACAAGCATATCAAGACAAACCGAATACAGATTCGTGATTATTATATTATTACTAACATTTTGGATATTCTAACTTATATTTTAGTGCTTGCTACGAAAACTTATCATTAGATATTCTTTTCTTACTTTACTTCTTCACTTTTCTATAGGCTAACTTTCATCTACAAGCATATCAAGACAAACCGAATACAGATTCGTGATTATTATATTATTACTAACATTTTGGATATTCTAACTTATATTTTAGTGCTTGCTACGAAAACTTATCATTAGATATTCTTTTCTTACTTTACTTCTTCACTTTTCTATAGGCTAACTTTCATCTACAAGCATATCAAGACAAACCGAATACAGATTCGTGATTATTATATTATTACTAACATTTTGGATATTCTAACTTATATTTTAGTGCTTGCTACGAAAACTTATCATTAGATATTCTTTTCTTACTTTACTTCTTCACTTTTCTATAGGCTAACTTTCATCTACAAGCATATCAAGACAAACCGAATACAGATTCGTGATTATTATATTATTACTAACATTTTGGATATTCTAACTTATATTTTAGTGCTTGTTACGAAAACTTATCATTAGATATTCTTTTCTTACTTTACTTCTTCACTTTTCTATAGGCTAACTTTCATCTACAAGCATATCAAGACAAACCGAATACAGATTCGTGATTATTATATTATTACTAACATTTTGGATATTCTAACTTATATTTTAGTGCTTGCTACGAAAACTTATCATTAGATATTCTTTTCTTACTTTACTTCTTCACTTTTCTATAGGCTAACTTTCATCTACAAGCATATCAAGACAAACCGAATACAGATTCGTGATTATTATATTATTACTAACATTTTGGATATTCTAACTTATATTTTAGTGCTTGCTACGAAAACTTATCATTAGATATTCTTTTCTTACTTTACTTCTTCACTTTTCTATAGGCTAACTTTCATCTACAAGCATATCAAGACAAACCGAATACAGATTCGTGATTATTATATTATTACTAACATTTTGGATATTCTAACTTATATTTTAGTGCTTGCTACGAAAACTTATCATTAGATATTCTTTTCTTACTTTACTTCTTCACTTTTCTATAGGCTAACTTTCATCTACAAGCATATCAAGACAAACCGAATACAGATTCGTGATTATTATATTATTACTAACATTTTGGATATTCTAACTTATATTTTAGTGCTTGCTACGAAAACTTATCATTAGATATTCTTTTCTTACTTTACTTCTTCACTTTTCTATAGGCTAACTTTCATCTACAAGCATATCAAGACAAACCGAATACAGATTCGTGATTATTATATTATTACTAACATTTTGGATATTCTAACTTATATTTTAGTGCTTGTTACGAAAACTTATCATTAGATATTCTTTTCTTACTTTACTTCTTCACTTTTCTATAGGCTAACTTTCATCTACAAGCATATCAAGACAAACCGAATACAGATTCGTGATTATTATATTATTACTAACATTTTGGATATTCTAACTTATATTTTAGTGCTTGCTACGAAAACTTATCATTAGATATTCTTTTCTTACTTTACTTCTTCACTTTTCTATAGGCTAACTTTCATCTACAAGCATATCAAGACAAACCGAATACAGATTCGTGATTATTATATTATTACTAACATTTTGGATATTCTAACTTATATTTTAGTGCTTGCTACGAAAACTTATCATTAGATATTCTTTTCTTACTTTACTTCTTCACTTTTCTATAGGCTAACTTTCATCTACAAGCATATCAAGACAAACCGAATACAGATTCGTGATTATTATATTATTACTAACATTTTGGATATTCTAACTTATATTTTAGTGCTTGTTACGAAAACTTATCATTAGATATTCTTTTCTTACTTTACTTCTTCACTTTTCTATAGGCTAACTTTCATCTACAAGCATATCAAGACAAACCGAATACAGATTCGTGATTATTATATTATTACTAACATTTTGGATATTCTAACTTATATTTTAGTGCTTGCTACGAAAACTTATCATTAGATATTCTTTTCTTACTTTACTTCTTCACTTTTCTATAGGCTAACTTTCATCTACAAGCATATCAAGACAAACCGAATACAGATTCGTGATTATTATATTATTACTAACATTTTGGATATTCTAACTTATATTTTAGTGCTTGCTACGCAAACTTATCATTAGATATTCTTTTCTTACTTTACTTCTTCACTTTTCTATAGGCTAACTTTCATCTACAAGCATATCAAGACAAACCGAATACAGATTCGTGATTATTATATTATTACTAACATTTTGGATATTCTAACTTATATTTTAGTGCTTGTTACGAAAACTTATCATTAGATATTCTTTTCTTACTTTACTTCTTCACTTTTCTATAGGCTAACTTTCATCTACAAGCATATCAAGACAAACCGAATACAGATTCGTGATTATTATATTATTACTAACATTTTGGATATTCTAACTTATATTTTAGTGCTTGCTACGAAAACTTATCATTAGATATTCTTTTCTTACTTTACTTCTTCACTTTTCTATAGGCTAACTTTCATCTACAAGCATATCAAGACAAACCGAATACAGATTCGTGATTATTATATTATTACTAACATTTTGGATATTCTAACTTATATTTTAGTGCTTGTTACGAAAACTTATCATTAGATATTCTTTTCTTACTTTACTTCTTCACTTTTCTATAGGCTAACTTTCATCTACAAGCATATCAAGACAAACCGAATACAGATTCGTGATTATTATATTATTACTAACATTTTGGATATTCTAACTTATATTTTAGTGCTTGCTACGAAAACTTATCATTAGATATTCTTTTCTTACTTTACTTCTTCACTTTTCTATAGGCTAACTTTCATCTACAAGCATATCAAGACAAACCGAATACAGATTCGTGATTATTATATTATTACTAACATTTTGGATATTCTAACTTATATTTTAGTGCTTGCTACGAAAACTTATCATTAGATATTCTTTTCTTACTTTACTTCTTCACTTTTCTATAGGCTAACTTTCATCTACAAGCATATCAAGACAAACCGAATACAGATTCGTGATTATTATATTATTACTAACATTTTGGATATTCTAACTTATATTTTAGTGCTTGCTACGAAAACTTATCATTAGATATTCTTTTCTTACTTTACTTCTTCACTTTTCTATAGGCTAACTTTCATCTACAAGCATATCAAGACAAACCGAATACAGATTCGTGATTATTATATTATTACTAACATTTTGGATATTCTAACTTATATTTTAGTGCTTGTTACGAAAACTTATCATTAGATATTCTTTTCTTACTTTACTTCTTCACTTTTCTATAGGCTAACTTTCATCTACAAGCATATCAAGACAAAACCGAATACAGATTCGTGATTATTATATTATTACTAACATTTTGGATATTCTAACTTATATTTTAGTGCTTGCTACGAAAACTTATCATTAGATATTCTTTTCTTACTTTACTTCTTCACTTTTCTATAGGCTAACTTTCATCTACAAGCATATCAAGACAAACCGAATACAGATTCGTGATTATTATATTATTACTAACATTTTGGATATTCTAACTTATATTTTAGTGCTTGCTACGAAAACTTATCATTAGATATTCTTTTCTTACTTTACTTCTTCACTTTTCTATAGGCTAACTTTCATCTACAAGCATATCAAGACAAACCGAATACAGATTCGTAATTATTATATTATTACTAACATTTTGGATATTCTAACTTATATTTTAGTGCTTGCTACGCAAACTTATCATTAGATATTCTTTTCTTACTTTACTTCTTCACTTTTAATAGGCTAACTTTCATCTACAAGCATATCTTGACAAACCGAATACAGATTCGTAATTATTATATTATTACTAACATTTTGGATATTCTAACTTATATTTTAGTGCTTGCTACGCAAACTTATCATTAGATATTCTTTTCTTACTTTACTTCTTCACTTTTCTATAGGCTAACTTTCATCTACAAGCATATCTTGACAAACCGAATACAGATTCGTAATTATTATATTATTACTAACATTTTGGATATTCTAACTTATATTTTAGTGCTTGCTACGCAAACTTATCATTAGATATTCTTTTCTTACTTTACTTCTTCACTTTTAATAGGCTAACTTTCATCTACAAGCATATCTTGACAAACCGAATACAGATTCGTAATTATTATATTATTACTAACATTTTGGATATTCTAACTTATATTTTAGTGCTTGCTACGCAAACTTATCATTAGATATTCTTTTCTTACTTTACTTCTTCACTTTTAATAGGCTAACTTTCATCTACAAGCATATCTTGACAAACCGAATACAGATTCGTAATTATTATATTATTACTAACATTTTGGATATTCTAACTTATATTTTAGTGCTTGCTACGAAAACTTATCATTAGATATTCTTTTCTTACTTTACTTCTTCACTTTTCAATAGGCTAACTTTCATCTACAAGCATATCTTGACAAACCGAATACAGATTCATAATTGCAATATAATTACTAACATTTTGGATATTCTAACTTATATTTTAGTGCTTGCTACGAAAACTTATCATTAGATATTCTTTTCTTACTTTACTTCTTCACTTTTCTATAGGCTAACTTTCATCTACAAGCATATCTTGACAAACCGAATACAGATTCATAATTGCAATATAATTACTAACATTTTGGATATTCTAACTTATATTTTAGTGCTTGCTACGAAAACTTATCATTAGATATTCTTTTCTTACTTTACTTCTTCACTTTTCTATAGGCTAACTTTCATCTACAAGCATATCTTGACAAACCGAATACAGATTCATAATTGCAATATAATTACTAACATTTTGGATATTCTAACTTATATTTTAGTGCTTGCTACGAAAACTTATCATTAGATATTCTTTTCTTACTTTACTTCTTCACTTTTCTATAGGCTAACTTTCATCTACAAGCATATCTTGACAAACCGAATACAGATTCATAATTGCAATATAATTACTAACATTTTGGATATTCTAACTTATATTTTAGTGCTTGCTACGAAAACTTATCATTAGATATTCTTTTCTTACTTTACTTCTTCACTTTTCTATAGGCTAACTTTCATCTACAAGCATATCTTGACAAACCGAATACAGATTCATAATTGCAATATAATTACTAACATTTTGGATATTCTAACTTATATTTTAGTGCTTGCTACGAAAACTTATCATTAGATATTCTTTTCTTACTTTACTTCTTCACTTTTCTATAGGCTAACTTTCATCTACAAGCATATCTTGACAAACCGAATACAGATTCGTAATTATTATATTATTACTAACATTTTGGATATTCTAACTTATATTTTAGTGCTTGCTACGAAAACTTATCATTAGATATTCTTTTCTTACTTTACTTCTTCACTTTTCTATAGGCTAACTTTCATCTACAAGCATATCAAGACAAACCGAATACAGATTCGTGATTATTATATTATTACTAACATTTTGGATATTCTAACTTATATTTTAGTGCTTGTTACGAAAACTTATCATTAGATATTCTTTTCTTACTTTACTTCTTCACTTTTCTATAGGCTAACTTTCATCTACAAGCATATCAAGACAAACCGAATACAGATTCGTGATTATTATATTATTACTAACATTTTGGATATTCTAACTTATATTTTAGTGCTTGCTACGCAAACTTATCATTAGATATTCTTTTCTTACTTTACTTCTTCACTTTTAATAGGCTAACTTTCATCTACAAGCATATCTTGACAAACCGAATACAGATTCGTAATTATTATATTATTACTAACATTTTGGATATTCTAACTTATATTTTAGTGCTTGCTACGCAAACTTATCATTAGATATTCTTTTCTTACTTTACTTCTTCACTTTTCTATAGGCTAACTTTCATCTACAAGCATATCTTGACAAACCGAATACAGATTCGTAATTATTATATTATTACTAACATTTTGGATATTCTAACTTATATTTTAGTGCTTGCTACGCAAACTTATCATTAGATATTCTTTTCTTACTTTACTTCTTCACTTTTAATAGGCTAACTTTCATCTACAAGCATATCTTGACAAACCGAATACAGATTCGTAATTATTATATTATTACTAACATTTTGGATATTCTAACTTATATTTTAGTGCTTGCTACGCAAACTTATCATTAGATATTCTTTTCTTACTTTACTTCTTCACTTTTAATAGGCTAACTTTCATCTACAAGCATATCTTGACAAACCGAATACAGATTCGTATTATTATATTATTACTAACATTTTGGATATTCTAACTTATATTTTAGTGCTTGCTACGAAAACTTATCATTAGATATTCTTTTCTTACTTTACTTCTTCACTTTTCAATAGGCTAACTTTCATCTACAAGCATATCTTGACAAACCGAATACAGATTCATAATTGCAATATAATTACTAACATTTTGGATATTCTAACTTATATTTTAGTGCTTGCTACGAAAACTTATCATTAGATATTCTTTTCTTACTTTACTTCTTCACTTTTCTATAGGCTAACTTTCATCTACAAGCATATCTTGACAAACCGAATACAGATTCATAATTGCAATATAATTACTAACATTTTGGATATTCTAACTTATATTTTAGTGCTTGCTACGAAAACTTATCATTAGATATTCTTTTCTTACTTTACTTCTTCACTTTTCTATAGGCTAACTTTCATCTACAAGCATATCTTGACAAACCGAATACAGATTCATAATTGCAATATAATTAC
>CAMPDV010005545.1:0-25392 GCA_946699065.1 Loxodes magnus
ATGCATGTAGATGAAAGTTAGCCTATAGAAAAGTGAAGAAGTAAAGTAAGAAAAGAAGATAGAATTTCAGTTTAAAGTAGTAAGCATATAAAAGAAGTTAGTATTTAGAAAAGTGAAGAAGTAAAGTAAGAAAAGAAGATAGAATTTCAGTTTATGTAGTAAGCATATAAAAGAAGTTAGTATTTAGAAAAGTGAAGAAGTAAAGTAAGAAAAGAAGATAGAATTTCAGTTTATGTAGTAAGCATATAAAAGAAGTTAGTATTAGGAAAAGTGAAGAAGTAAAGTAAGAAAAGAAGATAGAATTTCAATTTAAAGTAGTATGCTTTAAGAAGTTAGTATTTAGAAAAGTGAAGAAGTAAAGTAAGAAAAGAAGATAGAATTTCAATTTAAAGTAGTATGCTTTAAGAAGTTAGTATTTAGAAAAGTGAAGAAGTAAAGTAAGAAAAGAAGATAGAATTTCAGTTTATGTAGTATGCTGTAAGAAGTTATAAGTATTTTGAAAAGTGAAGAAGTAAAGTAAGAAAAGAAAATCTAATGATAAGTTTTCGTAGCAAGCACTAAAATATGAGTTAGAATATCAAAAATGTTAGTTACAATATAATAATTACGAATCTGTATTCGGTTAGTCAAGATATGCATGTAGATGAAAGTTAGCCTATAGAAAAGTGAAGAAGTAAAGTAAGAAAAGAAGATAGAATTTCAGTTTAAAGTAGTAAGCATATAAAAGAAGTTAGTATTTAGAAAAATGAAGAAGTAAAGTAAGAAAAGAAGATAGAATTTCAGTTTATGTAGTAAGCATATAAAAGAAGTTAGTATTAGGAAAAGTGAAGAAGTAAAGTAAGAAAAGAAGATAGAATTTCAGTTTATGTAGTAAGCATATAAAAGAAGTTAGTATTAGGAAAAGTGAAGAAGTAAAGTAAGAAAAGAAGATAGAATTTCAGTTTAAAGTAGTAAGCATATAAAAGAAGTTAGTATTTAGAAAAATGAAGAAGTAAAGTAAGAAAAGAAGATAGAATTTCAGTTTATGTAGTAAGCATATAAAAGAAGTTAGTATTAGGAAAAGTGAAGAAGTAAAGTAAGAAAAGAAGATAGAATTTCAATTTAAAGTAGTATGCTTTAAGAAGTTAGTATTTAGAAAAGTGAAGAAGTAAAGTAAGAAAAGAAGATAGAATTTCAATTTAAAGTAGTATGCTTTAAGAAGTTAGTATTTAGAAAAGTGAAGAAGTAAAGTAAGAAAAGAAGATAGAATTTCAGTTTATGTAGTATGCTGTAAGAAGTTATAAGTATTTTGAAAAGTGAAGAAGTAAAGTAAGAAAAGAAGATAGAATTTCAGTTTTAAGGAGTATGCTTTGAGAAGTAATAAGTATTTAGAAAAGTGAAGAAGTAAAGTAAGAAAAGAAAATCTAATGATAAGTTTTCGTAGCAAGCACTAAAATATGAGTTAGAATATCAAAAATGTTAGTTACAATATAATAATTACGAATCTGTATTCGGTTAGTCAAGATATGCATGTAGATGAAAGTTAGCCTATAGAAAAGTGAAGAAGTAAAGTAAGAAAAGAAGATAGAATTTCAGTTTAAAGTAGTAAGCATATAAAAGAAGTTAGTATTTAGTAAAGTGAAGAAGTAAAGTAAGAAAAGAAGATAGAATTTCAGTTTATGTAGTAAGCATATAAAAGAAGTTAGTATTTAGAAAAGTGAAGAAGTAAAGTAAGAAAAGAAGATAGAATTTCAGTTTATGTAGTAAGCATATAAAAGAAGTTAGTATTTAGAAAAGTGAAGAAGTAAAGTAAGAAAAGAAGATAGAATTTCAGTTTAAAGTAGTAAGCATATAAAAGAAGTTAGTATTTAGAAAAGTGAAGAAGTAAAGTAAGAAAAGAAGATAGAATTTCAGTTTATGTAGTAAGCATATAAAAGAAGTTAGTATTAGGAAAAGTGAAGAAGTAAAGTAAGAAAAGAAGATAGAATTTCAATTTAAAGTAGTATGCTTTAAGAAGTTAGTATTTAGAAAAGTGAAGAAGTAAAGTAAGAAAAGAAGATAGAATTTCAATTTAAAGTAGTATGCTTTAAGAAGTTAGTATTTAGAAAAGTGAAGAAGTAAAGTAAGAAAAGAAGATAGAATTTCAGTTTATGTAGTATGCTGTAAGAAGTTATAAGTATTTTGAAAAGTGAAGAAGTAAAGTAAGAAAAGAAAATCTAATGATAAGTTTTCGTAGCAAGCACTAAAATATGAGTTAGAATATCAAAAATGTTAGTTACAATATAATAATTACGAATCTGTATTCGGTTAGTCAAGATATGCATGTAGATGAAAGTTAGCCTATAGAAAAGTGAAGAAGTAAAGTAAGAAAAGAAGATAGAATTTCAGTTTAAAGTAGTAAGCATATAAAAGAAGTTAGTATTTAGAAAAATGAAGAAGTAAAGTAAGAAAAGAAGATAGAATTTCAGTTTATGTAGTAAGCATATAAAAGAAGTTAGTATTAGGAAAAGTGAAGAAGTAAAGTAAGAAAAGAAGATAGAATTTCAATTTAAAGTAGTATGCTTTAAGAAGTTAGTATTTAGAAAAGTGAAGAAGTAAAGTAAGAAAAGAAGATAGAATTTCAATTTAAAGTAGTATGCTTTAAGAAGTTAGTATTTAGAAAAGTGAAGAAGTAAAGTAAGAAAAGAAGATAGAATTTCAGTTTATGTAGTATGCTGTAAGAAGTTATAAGTATTTTGAAAAGTGAAGAAGTAAAGTAAGAAAAGAAGATAGAATTTCAGTTTTAAGGAGTATGCTTTGAGAAGTAATAAGTATTTAGAAAAGTGAAGAAGTAAAGTAAGAAAAGAAAATCTAATGATAAGTTTTCGTAGCAAGCACTAAAATATGAGTTAGAATATCAAAAATGTTAGTTACAATATAATAATTACGAATCTGTATTCGGTTAGTCAAGATATGCATGTAGATGAAAGTTAGCCTATAGAAAAGTGAAGAAGTAAAGTAAGAAAAGAAGATAGAATTTCAGTTTAAAGTAGTAAGCATATAAAAGAAGTTAGTATTTAGAAAAATGAAGAAGTAAAGTAAGAAAAGAAGATAGAATTTCAGTTTATGTAGTAAGCATATAAAAGAAGTTAGTATTAGGAAAAGTGAAGAAGTAAAGTAAGAAAAGAAGATAGAATTTCAGTTTAAAGTAGTAAGCATATAAAAGAAGTTAGTATTTAGAAAAGTGAAGAAGTAAAGTAAGAAAAGAAGATAGAATTTCAGTTTAAAGTAGTAAGCATATAAAAGAAGTTAGTATTTAGAAAAGTGAAGAAGTAAAGTAAGAAAAGAAGATAGAATTTCAGTTTATGTAGTAAGCATATAAAAGAAGTTAGTATTTAGAAAAGTGAAGAAGTAAAGTAAGAAAAGAAGATAGAATTTCAATTTAAAGTAGTATGCTTTAAGAAGTTAGTATTTAGAAAAGTGAAGAAGTAAAGTAAGAAAAGAAGATAGAATTTCAATTTAAAGTAGTATGCTTTAAGAAGTTAGTATTTAGAAAAGTGAAGAAGTAAAGTAAGAAAAGAAGATAGAATTTCAGTTTATGTAGTATGCTGTAAGAAGTTATAAGTATTTTGAAAAGTGAAGAAGTAAAGTAAGAAAAGAAAATCTAATGATAAGTTTTCGTAGCAAGCACTAAAATATGAGTTAGAATATCAAAAATGTTAGTTACAATATAATAATTACGAATCTGTATTCGGTTAGTCAAGATATGCATGTAGATGAAAGTTAGCCTATAGAAAAGTGAAGAAGTAAAGTAAGAAAAGAAGATAGAATTTCAGTTTAAAGTAGTAAGCATATAAAAGAAGTTAGTATTTAGAAAAATGAAG
Organism: Loxodes magnus; assembly: GCA_946699065.1. Taxonomy (NCBI): domain Eukaryota; phylum Ciliophora; class Karyorelictea; order Loxodida; family Loxodidae; genus Loxodes; species Loxodes magnus. Next base: position 3,843 of record CAMPDV010005545.1, read on the forward strand.
AAGTAAAGTAAGAAAAGAAGATAGAATTTCAGTTTATGTAGTAAGCATATAAAAGAAGTTAGTATTAGGAAAAGTGAAGAAGTAAAGTAAGAAAAGAAGATAGAATTTCAATTTAAAGTAGTATGCTTTAAGAAGTTAGTATTTAGAAAAGTGAAGAAGTAAAGTAAGAAAAGAAGATAGAATTTCAATTTAAAGTAGTATGCTTTAAGAAGTTAGTATTTAGAAAAGTGAAGAAGTAAAGTAAGAAAAGAAGATAGAATTTCAGTTTATGTAGTATGCTGTAAGAAGTTATAAGTATTTTGAAAAGTGAAGAAGTAAAGTAAGAAAAGAAGATAGAATTTCAGTTTTAAGGAGTATGCTTTGAGAAGTAATAAGTATTTAGAAAAGTGAAGAAGTAAAGTAAGAAAAGAAAATCTAATGATAAGTTTTCGTAGCAAGCACTAAAATATGAGTTAGAATATCAAAAATGTTAGTTACAATATAATAATTACGAATCTGTATTCGGTTAGTCAAGATATGCATGTAGATGAAAGTTAGCCTATAGAAAAGTGAAGAAGTAAAGTAAGAAAAGAAGATAGAATTTCAGTTTAAAGTAGTAAGCATATAAAAGAAGTTAGTATTTAGTAAAGTGAAGAAGTAAAGTAAGAAAAGAAGATAGAATTTCAGTTTATGTAGTAAGCATATAAAAGAAGTTAGTATTTAGAAAAGTGAAGAAGTAAAGTAAGAAAAGAAGATAGAATTTCAGTTTATGTAGTAAGCATATAAAAGAAGTTAGTATTTAGAAAAGTGAAGAAGTAAAGTAAGAAAAGAAGATAGAATTTCAGTTTAAAGTAGTAAGCATATAAAAGAAGTTAGTATTTAGAAAAGTGAAGAAGTAAAGTAAGAAAAGAAGATAGAATTTCAGTTTAAAGTAGTAAGCATATAAAAGAAGTTAGTATTTAGAAAAGTGAAGAAGTAAAGTAAGAAAAGAAGATAGAATTTCAATTTAAAGTAGTATGCTTTAAGAAGTTAGTATTTAGAAAAGTGAAGAAGTAAAGTAAGAAAAGAAGATAGAATTTCAATTTAAAGTAGTATGCTTTAAGAAGTTAGTATTTAGAAAAGTGAAGAAGTAAAGTAAGAAAAGAAGATAGAATTTCAGTTTATGTAGTATGCTGTAAGAAGTTATAAGTATTTTGAAAAGTGAAGAAGTAAAGTAAGAAAAGAAGATAGAATTTCAGTTTTAAGGAGTATGCTTTGAGAAGTAATAAGTATTTAGAAAAGTGAAGAAGTAAAGTAAGAAAAGAAAATCTAATGATAAGTTTTCGTAGCAAGCACTAAAATATGAGTTAGAATATCAAAAATGTTAGTTACAATATAATAATTACGAATCTGTATTCGGTTAGTCAAGATATGCATGTAGATGAAAGTTAGCCTATAGAAAAGTGAAGAAGTAAAGTAAGAAAAGAAGATAGAATTTCAGTTTAAAGTAGTAAGCATATAAAAGAAGTTAGTATTTAGAAAAGTGAAGAAGTAAAGTAAGAAAAGAAGATAGAATTTCAGTTTATGTAGTAAGCATATAAAAGAAGTTAGTATTTAGAAAAGTGAAGAAGTAAAGTAAGAAAAGAAGATAGAATTTCAGTTTATGTAGTAAGCATATAAAAGAAGTTAGTATTAGGAAAAGTGAAGAAGTAAAGTAAGAAAAGAAGATAGAATTTCAATTTAAAGTAGTATGCTTTAAGAAGTTAGTATTTAGAAAAGTGAAGAAGTAAAGTAAGAAAAGAAGATAGAATTTCAATTTAAAGTAGTATGCTTTAAGAAGTTAGTATTTAGAAAAGTGAAGAAGTAAAGTAAGAAAAGAAGATAGAATTTCAGTTTATGTAGTATGCTGTAAGAAGTTATAAGTATTTTGAAAAGTGAAGAAGTAAAGTAAGAAAAGAAAATCTAATGATAAGTTTTCGTAGCAAGCACTAAAATATGAGTTAGAATATCAAAAATGTTAGTTACAATATAATAATTACGAATCTGTATTCGGTTAGTCAAGATATGCATGTAGATGAAAGTTAGCCTATAGAAAAGTGAAGAAGTAAAGTAAGAAAAGAAGATAGAATTTCAGTTTAAAGTAGTAAGCATATAAAAGAAGTTAGTATTTAGAAAAATGAAGAAGTAAAGTAAGAAAAGAAGATAGAATTTCAGTTTATGTAGTAAGCATATAAAAGAAGTTAGTATTAGGAAAAGTGAAGAAGTAAAGTAAGAAAAGAAGATAGAATTTCAATTTAAAGTAGTATGCTTTAAGAAGTTAGTATTTAGAAAAGTGAAGAAGTAAAGTAAGAAAAGAAGATAGAATTTCAATTTAAAGTAGTATGCTTTAAGAAGTTAGTATTTAGAAAAGTGAAGAAGTAAAGTAAGAAAAGAAGATAGAATTTCAGTTTATGTAGTATGCTGTAAGAAGTTATAAGTATTTTGAAAAGTGAAGAAGTAAAGTAAGAAAAGAAGATAGAATTTCAGTTTTAAGGAGTATGCTTTGAGAAGTAATAAGTATTTAGAAAAGTGAAGAAGTAAAGTAAGAAAAGAAAATCTAATGATAAGTTTTCGTAGCAAGCACTAAAATATGAGTTAGAATATCAAAAATGTTAGTTACAATATAATAATTACGAATCTGTATTCGGTTAGTCAAGATATGCATGTAGATGAAAGTTAGCCTATAGAAAAGTGAAGAAGTAAAGTAAGAAAAGAAGATAGAATTTCAGTTTAAAGTAGTAAGCATATAAAAGAAGTTAGTATTTAGAAAAATGAAGAAGTAAAGTAAGAAAAGAAGATAGAATTTCAGTTTATGTAGTAAGCATATAAAAGAAGTTAGTATTAGGAAAAGTGAAGAAGTAAAGTAAGAAAAGAAGATAGAATTTCAGTTTAAAGTAGTAAGCATATAAAAGAAGTTAGTATTTAGAAAAGTGAAGAAGTAAAGTAAGAAAAGAAGATAGAATTTCAGTTTATGTAGTAAGCATATAAAAGAAGTTAGTATTTAGAAAAGTGAAGAAGTAAAGTAAGAAAAGAAGATAGAATTTCAGTTTATGTAGTAAGCATATAAAAGAAGTTAGTATTAGGAAAAGTGAAGAAGTAAAGTAAGAAAAGAAGATAGAATTTCAATTTAAAGTAGTATGCTTTAAGAAGTTAGTATTTAGAAAAGTGAAGAAGTAAAGTAAGAAAAGAAGATAGAATTTCAATTTAAAGTAGTATGCTTTAAGAAGTTAGTATTTAGAAAAGTGAAGAAGTAAAGTAAGAAAAGAAGATAGAATTTCAGTTTATGTAGTATGCTGTAAGAAGTTATAAGTATTTTGAAAAGTGAAGAAGTAAAGTAAGAAAAGAAAATCTAATGATAAGTTTTCGTAGCAAGCACTAAAATATGAGTTAGAATATCAAAAATGTTAGTTACAATATAATAATTACGAATCTGTATTCGGTTAGTCAAGATATGCATGTAGATGAAAGTTAGCCTATAGAAAAGTGAAGAAGTAAAGTAAGAAAAGAAGATAGAATTTCAGTTTAAAGTAGTAAGCATATAAAAGAAGTTAGTATTTAGAAAAATGAAGAAGTAAAGTAAGAAAAGAAGATAGAATTTCAGTTTATGTAGTAAGCATATAAAAGAAGTTAGTATTAGGAAAAGTGAAGAAGTAAAGTAAGAAAAGAAGATAGAATTTCAATTTAAAGTAGTATGCTTTAAGAAGTTAGTATTTAGAAAAGTGAAGAAGTAAAGTAAGAAAAGAAGATAGAATTTCAGTTTATGTAGTATGCTGTAAGAAGTTATAAGTATTTTGAAAAGTGAAGAAGTAAAGTAAGAAAAGAAAATCTAATGATAAGTTTTCGTAGCAAGCACTAAAATATGAGTTAGAATATCAAAAATGTTAGTTACAATATAATAATTACGAATCTGTATTCGGTTAGTCAAGATATGCATGTAGATGAAAGTTAGCCTATAGAAAAGTGAAGAAGTAAAGTAAGAAAAGAAGATAGAATTTCAGTTTAAAGTAGTAAGCATATAAAAGAAGTTAGTATTTAGAAAAATGAAGAAGTAAAGTAAGAAAAGAAGATAGAATTTCAGTTTATGTAGTAAGCATATAAAAGAAGTTAGTATTAGGAAAAGTGAAGAAGTAAAGTAAGAAAAGAAGATAGAATTTCAATTTAAAGTAGTATGCTTTAAGAAGTTAGTATTTAGAAAAGTGAAGAAGTAAAGTAAGAAAAGAAGATAGAATTTCAATTTAAAGTAGTATGCTTTAAGAAGTTAGTATTTAGAAAAGTGAAGAAGTAAAGTAAGAAAAGAAGATAGAATTTCAGTTTATGTAGTATGCTGTAAGAAGTTATAAGTATTTTGAAAAGTGAAGAAGTAAAGTAAGAAAAGAAGATAGAATTTCAGTTTTAAGGAGTATGCTTTGAGAAGTAATAAGTATTTAGAAAAGTGAAGAAGTAAAGTAAGAAAAGAAAATCTAATGATAAGTTTTCGTAGCAAGCACTAAAATATGAGTTAGAATATCAAAAATGTTAGTTACAATATAATAATTACGAATCTGTATTCGGTTAGTCAAGATATGCATGTAGATGAAAGTTAGCCTATAGAAAAGTGAAGAAGTAAAGTAAGAAAAGAAGATAGAATTTCAGTTTAAAGTAGTAAGCATATAAAAGAAGTTAGTATTTAGAAAAATGAAGAAGTAAAGTAAGAAAAGAAGATAGAATTTCAGTTTATGTAGTAAGCATATAAAAGAAGTTAGTATTAGGAAAAGTGAAGAAGTAAAGTAAGAAAAGAAGATAGAATTTCAATTTAAAGTAGTATGCTTTAAGAAGTTAGTATTTAGAAAAGTGAAGAAGTAAAGTAAGAAAAGAAGATAGAATTTCAATTTAAAGTAGTATGCTTTAAGAAGTTAGTATTTAGAAAAGTGAAGAAGTAAAGTAAGAAAAGAAGATAGAATTTCAATTTAAAGTAGTATGCTTTAAGAAGTTAGTATTTAGAAAAGTGAAGAAGTAAAGTAAGAAAAGAAGATAGAATTTCAGTTTATGTAGTATGCTGTAAGAAGTTATAAGTATTTTGAAAAGTGAAGAAGTAAAGTAAGAAAAGAATATCTAATGATAAGTTTTCGTAGCAAGCACTAAAATATGAGTTAGAATATCAAAAATGTTAGTTACAATATAATAATTACGAATCTGTATTCGGTTAGTCAAGATATGCATGTAGATGAAAGTTAGCCTATAGAAAAGTGAAGAAGTAAAGTAAGAAAAGAAGATAGAATTTCAGTTTAAAGTAGTAAGCATATAAAAGAAGTTAGTATTTAGAAAAATGAAGAAGTAAAGTAAGAAAAGAAGATAGAATTTCAATTTAAAGTAGTATGCTTTAAGAAGTTAGTATTTAGAAAAGTGAAGAAGTAAAGTAAGAAAAGAAGATAGAATTTCAGTTTATGTAGTATGCTGTAAGAAGTTATAAGTATTTTGAAAAGTGAAGAAGTAAAGTAAGAAAAGAAAATCTAATGATAAGTTTTCGTAGCAAGCACTAAAATATGAGTTAGAATATCAAAAATGTTAGTTACAATATAATAATTACGAATCTGTATTCGGTTAGTCAAGATATGCATGTAGATGAAAGTTAGCCTATAGAAAAGTGAAGAAGTAAAGTAAGAAAAGAAGATAGAATTTCAGTTTAAAGTAGTAAGCATATAAAAGAAGTTAGTATTTAGAAAAATGAAGAAGTAAAGTAAGAAAAGAAGATAGAATTTCAGTTTATGTAGTAAGCATATAAAAGAAGTTAGTATTAGGAAAAGTGAAGAAGTAAAGTAAGAAAAGAAGATAGAATTTCAATTTAAAGTAGTATGCTTTAAGAAGTTAGTATTTAGAAAAGTGAAGAAGTAAAGTAAGAAAAGAAGATAGAATTTCAATTTAAAGTAGTATGCTTTAAGAAGTTAGTATTTAGAAAAGTGAAGAAGTAAAGTAAGAAAAGAAGATAGAATTTCAGTTTATGTAGTATGCTGTAAGAAGTTATAAGTATTTTGAAAAGTGAAGAAGTAAAGTAAGAAAAGAAGATAGAATTTCAGTTTTAAGGAGTATGCTTTGAGAAGTAATAAGTATTTAGAAAAGTGAAGAAGTAAAGTAAGAAAAGAAAATCTAATGATAAGTTTTCGTAGCAAGCACTAAAATATGAGTTAGAATATCAAAAATGTTAGTTACAATATAATAATTACGAATCTGTATTCGGTTAGTCAAGATATGCATGTAGATGAAAGTTAGCCTATAGAAAAGTGAAGAAGTAAAGTAAGAAAAGAAGATAGAATTTCAGTTTAAAGTAGTAAGCATATAAAAGAAGTTAGTATTTAGAAAAATGAAGAAGTAAAGTAAGAAAAGAAGATAGAATTTCAGTTTATGTAGTAAGCATATAAAAGAAGTTAGTATTAGGAAAAGTGAAGAAGTAAAGTAAGAAAAGAAGATAGAATTTCAATTTAAAGTAGTATGCTTTAAGAAGTTAGTATTTAGAAAAGTGAAGAAGTAAAGTAAGAAAAGAAGATAGAATTTCAATTTAAAGTAGTATGCTTTAAGAAGTTAGTATTTAGAAAAGTGAAGAAGTAAAGTAAGAAAAGAAGATAGAATTTCAATTTAAAGTAGTATGCTTTAAGAAGTTAGTATTTAGAAAAGTGAAGAAGTAAAGTAAGAAAAGAAGATAGAATTTCAGTTTATGTAGTATGCTGTAAGAAGTTATAAGTATTTTGAAAAGTGAAGAAGTAAAGTAAGAAAAGAATATCTAATGATAAGTTTTCGTAGCAAGCACTAAAATATGAGTTAGAATATCAAAAATGTTAGTTACAATATAATAATTACGAATCTGTATTCGGTTAGTCAAGATATGCATGTAGATGAAAGTTAGCCTATAGAAAAGTGAAGAAGTAAAGTAAGAAAAGAAGATAGAATTTCAGTTTAAAGTAGTAAGCATATAAAAGAAGTTAGTATTTAGAAAAATGAAGAAGTAAAGTAAGAAAAGAAGATAGAATTTCAATTTAAAGTAGTATGCTTTAAGAAGTTAGTATTTAGAAAAGTGAAGAAGTAAAGTAAGAAAAGAAGATAGAATTTCAGTTTATGTAGTATGCTGTAAGAAGTTATAAGTATTTTGAAAAGTGAAGAAGTAAAGTAAGAAAAGAATATCTAATGATAAGTTTTCGTAGCAAGCACTAAAATATGAGTTAGAATATCAAAAATGTTAGTTACAATATAATAATTACGAATCTGTATTCGGTTAGTCAAGATATGCATGTAGATGAAAGTTAGCCTATAGAAAAGTGAAGAAGTAAAGTAAGAAAAGAAGATAGAATTTCAGTTTAAAGTAGTAAGCATATAAAAGAAGTTAGTATTTAGAAAAATGAAGAAGTAAAGTAAGAAAAGAAGATAGAATTTCAATTTAAAGTAGTATGCTTTAAGAAGTTAGTATTTAGAAAAGTGAAGAAGTAAAGTAAGAAAAGAAGATAGAATTTCAGTTTATGTAGTATGCTGTAAGAAGTTATAAGTATTTTGAAAAGTGAAGAAGTAAAGTAAGAAAAGAATATCTAATGATAAGTTTTCGTAGCAAGCACTAAAATATGAGTTAGAATATCAAAAATGTTAGTTACAATATAATAATTACGAATCTGTATTCGGTTAGTCAAGATATGCATGTAGATGAAAGTTAGCCTATAGAAAAGTGAAGAAGTAAAGTAAGAAAAGAAGATAGAATTTCAGTTTAAAGTAGTAAGCATATAAAAGAAGTTAGTATTTAGTAAAGTGAAGAAGTAAAGTAAGAAAAGAAGATAGAATTTCAGTTTATGTAGTAAGCATATAAAAGAAGTTAGTATTTAGAAAAGTGAAGAAGTAAAGTAAGAAAAGAAGATAGAATTTCAGTTTATGTAGTAAGCATATAAAAGAAGTTAGTATTTAGAAAAGTGAAGAAGTAAAGTAAGAAAAGAAGATAGAATTTCAGTTTAAAGTAGTAAGCATATAAAAGAAGTTAGTATTTAGAAAAGTGAAGAAGTAAAGTAAGAAAAGAAGATAGAATTTCAGTTTATGTAGTAAGCATATAAAAGAAGTTAGTATTAGGAAAAGTGAAGAAGTAAAGTAAGAAAAGAAGATAGAATTTCAATTTAAAGTAGTATGCTTTAAGAAGTTAGTATTTAGAAAAGTGAAGAAGTAAAGTAAGAAAAGAAGATAGAATTTCAATTTAAAGTAGTATGCTTTAAGAAGTTAGTATTTAGAAAAGTGAAGAAGTAAAGTAAGAAAAGAAGATAGAATTTCAGTTTATGTAGTATGCTGTAAGAAGTTATAAGTATTTTGAAAAGTGAAGAAGTAAAGTAAGAAAAGAAAATCTAATGATAAGTTTTCGTAGCAAGCACTAAAATATGAGTTAGAATATCAAAAATGTTAGTTACAATATAATAATTACGAATCTGTATTCGGTTAGTCAAGATATGCATGTAGATGAAAGTTAGCCTATAGAAAAGTGAAGAAGTAAAGTAAGAAAAGAAGATAGAATTTCAGTTTAAAGTAGTAAGCATATAAAAGAAGTTAGTATTTAGAAAAGTGAAGAAGTAAAGTAAGAAAAGAAGATAGAATTTCAGTTTATGTAGTAAGCATATAAAAGAAGTTAGTATTTAGAAAAGTGAAGAAGTAAAGTAAGAAAAGAAGATAGAATTTCAGTTTATGTAGTAAGCATATAAAAGAAGTTAGTATTTAGAAAAGTGAAGAAGTAAAGTAAGAAAAGAAGATAGAATTTCAATTTAAAGTAGTATGCTTTAAGAAGTTAGTATTTAGAAAAGTGAAGAAGTAAAGTAAGAAAAGAAGATAGAATTTCAATTTAAAGTAGTATGCTTTAAGAAGTTAGTATTTAGAAAAGTGAAGAAGTAAAGTAAGAAAAGAAGATAGAATTTCAGTTTATGTAGTATGCTGTAAGAAGTTATAAGTATTTTGAAAAGTGAAGAAGTAAAGTAAGAAAAGAAGATAGAATTTCAGTTTATGTAGTAAGCATATAAAAGAAGTTAGTATTTAGAAAAGTGAAGAAGTAAAGTAAGAAAAGAAGATAGAATTTCAGTTTATGTAGTAAGCATATAAAAGAAGTTAGTATTAGGAAAAGTGAAGAAGTAAAGTAAGAAAAGAAGATAGAATTTCAATTTAAAGTAGTATGCTTTAAGAAGTTAGTATTTAGAAAAGTGAAGAAGTAAAGTAAGAAAAGAAGATAGAATTTCAATTTAAAGTAGTATGCTTTAAGAAGTTAGTATTTAGAAAAGTGAAGAAGTAAAGTAAGAAAAGAAGATAGAATTTCAGTTTATGTAGTATGCTGTAAGAAGTTATAAGTATTTTGAAAAGTGAAGAAGTAAAGTAAGAAAAGAAGATAGAATTTCAGTTTTAAGGAGTATGCTTTGAGAAGTAATAAGTATTTAGAAAAGTGAAGAAGTAAAGTAAGAAAAGAAAATCTAATGATAAGTTTTCGTAGCAAGCACTAAAATATGAGTTAGAATATCAAAAATGTTAGTTACAATATAATAATTACGAATCTGTATTCGGTTAGTCAAGATATGCATGTAGATGAAAGTTAGCCTATAGAAAAGTGAAGAAGTAAAGTAAGAAAAGAAGATAGAATTTCAGTTTAAAGTAGTAAGCATATAAAAGAAGTTAGTATTTAGAAAAATGAAGAAGTAAAGTAAGAAAAGAAGATAGAATTTCAGTTTATGTAGTAAGCATATAAAAGAAGTTAGTATTAGGAAAAGTGAAGAAGTAAAGTAAGAAAAGAAGATAGAATTTCAATTTAAAGTAGTATGCTTTAAGAAGTTAGTATTTAGAAAAGTGAAGAAGTAAAGTAAGAAAAGAAGATAGAATTTCAATTTAAAGTAGTATGCTTTAAGAAGTTAGTATTTAGAAAAGTGAAGAAGTAAAGTAAGAAAAGAAGATAGAATTTCAGTTTATGTAGTATGCTGTAAGAAGTTATAAGTATTTTGAAAAGTGAAGAAGTAAAGTAAGAAAAGAAGATAGAATTTCAGTTTTAAGGAGTATGCTTTGAGAAGTAATAAGTATTTAGAAAAGTGAAGAAGTAAAGTAAGAAAAGAAAATCTAATGATAAGTTTTCGTAGCAAGCACTAAAATATGAGTTAGAATATCAAAAATGTTAGTTACAATATAATAATTACGAATCTGTATTCGGTTAGTCAAGATATGCATGTAGATGAAAGTTAGCCTATAGAAAAGTGAAGAAGTAAAGTAAGAAAAGAAGATAGAATTTCAGTTTAAAGTAGTAAGCATATAAAAGAAGTTAGTATTTAGAAAAATGAAGAAGTAAAGTAAGAAAAGAAGATAGAATTTCAATTTAAAGTAGTATGCTTTAAGAAGTTAGTATTTAGAAAAGTGAAGAAGTAAAGTAAGAAAAGAAGATAGAATTTCAGTTTATGTAGTATGCTGTAAGAAGTTATAAGTATTTTGAAAAGTGAAGAAGTAAAGTAAGAAAAGAAGATAGAATTTCAGTTTTAAGGAGTATGCTTTGAGAAGTAATAAGTATTTAGAAAAGTGAAGAAGTAAAGTAAGAAAAGAATATCTAATGATAAGTTTTCGTAGCAAGCACTAAAATATAAGTTAGAATATCCAAAATGTTAGTAATAATATAATAATTACGAATCTGTATTCGATAAGTATAGATATGCTTGTAGATGAAAGTTAGCCTATGAAAAGTGAAGAAGTAAAGTAAGAAAAGAAGATAGAATTTCAGTTTTAAGGAATATGCTTTGAGAAGTAATAAGTATTTAGAAAAGTGAAGAAGTAAAGTAAGAAAAGAATATCTAATGATAAGTTTTCGTAGCAAGCACTAAAATATAAGTTAGAATATCCAAAATGTTAGTAATAATATAATAATTACGAATCTGTATTCGGTTTGTCAAGATATGCTTGTAGATGAAAGTTAGCCTATGAAAAGTGAAGAAGTAAAGTAAGAAAAGAAGATAGAATTTCAGTTTTAAGGAATATGCTTTGAGAAGTAATAAGTATTTAGAAAATTGAAGAAGTAAAGTTAGAAAAGAATATCTAATGATAAGTTTTCGTAGCATTCACTAAAATATAAGTTAGAATATCCAAAATGTTAGTAATAATATAATAATTACGAATCTGTATTCGGTTTGTCAAGATATGCTTGTAGATGAAAGTTAGCCTATGAAAAGTGAAGAAGTAAAGTAAGAAAAGAAGATAGAATTTCAGTTTAAAGTAGTAAGCATATAAAAGAAGTTAGTATTTAGAAAAGTGAAGAAGTAAAGTAAGAAAAGAAGATAGAATTTCAGTTTATGTAGTAAGCATATAAAAGAAGTTAGTATTTAGAAAAGTGAAGAAGTAAAGTAAGAAAAGAAGATAGAATTTCAGTTTATGTAGTAAGCATATAAAAGAAGTTAGTATTTAGAAAAGTGAAGAAGTAAAGTAAGAAAAGAAGATAGAATTTCAGTTTAAAGTAGTAAGCATATAAAAGAAGTTAGTATTTAGAAAAGTGAAGAAGTAAAGTAAGAAAAGAAGATAGAATTTCAGTTTAAAGTAGTAAGCATATAAAAGAAGTTAGTATTTAGAAAAGTGAAGAAGTAAAGTAAGAAAAGAAGATAGAATTTCAATTTAAAGTAGTATGCTTTAAGAAGTAATAAGTATTTAGAAAAGTGAAGAAGTAAAGTAAGAAAAGAAGATAGAATTTCAATTTAAAGTAGTAAGAATATAAAAGAAGTTAGTATTTAGAAAAGTGAAGAAGTAAAGTAAGAAAAGAAGATAGAATTTCAGTTTAAAGTAGTAAGCATATAAAAGAAGTTAGTATTTAGAAAAGTGAAGAAGTAAAGTAAGAAAAGAAGATAGAATTTCAGTTTAAAGTAGTATGCTTTAAGAAGTTAGTATTTAGAAAAGTGAAGAAGTAAAGTAAGAAAAGAAGATAGAATTTCAGTTTATGTAGTAAGCATATAAAAGAAGTTAGTATTAGGAAAAGTGAAGAAGTAAAGTAAGAAAAGAAGATAGAATTTCAATTTAAAGTAGTATGCTTTAAGAAGTTAGTATTTAGAAAAGTGAAGAAGTAAAGTAAGAAAAGAAGATAGAATTTCAGTTTATGTAGTATGCTGTAAGAAGTTATAAGTATTTTGAAAAGTGAAGAAGTAAAGTAAGAAAAGAAAATCTAATGATAAGTTTTCGTAGCAAGCACTAAAATATGAGTTAGAATATCAAAAATGTTAGTTACAATATAATAATTACGAATCTGTATTCGGTTAGTCAAGATATGCATGTAGATGAAAGTTAGCCTATAGAAAAGTGAAGAAGTAAAGTAAGAAAAGAAGATAGAATTTCAGTTTAAAGTAGTAAGCATATAAAAGAAGTTAGTATTTAGAAAAGTGAAGAAGTAAAGTAAGAAAAGAAGATAGAATTTCAGTTTATGTAGTAAGCATATAAAAGAAGTTAGTATTTAGAAAAGTGAAGAAGTAAAGTAAGAAAAGAAGATAGAATTTCAGTTTATGTAGTAAGCATATAAAAGAAGTTAGTATTTAGAAAAGTGAAGAAGTAAAGTAAGAAAAGAAGATAGAATTTCAATTTAAAGTAGTATGCTTTAAGAAGTTAGTATTTAGAAAAGTGAAGAAGTAAAGTAAGAAAAGAAGATAGAATTTCAATTTAAAGTAGTATGCTTTAAGAAGTTAGTATTTAGAAAAGTGAAGAAGTAAAGTAAGAAAAGAAGATAGAATTTCAGTTTATGTAGTATGCTGTAAGAAGTTATAAGTATTTTGAAAAGTGAAGAAGTAAAGTAAGAAAAGAAGATAGAATTTCAGTTTATGTAGTAAGCATATAAAAGAAGTTAGTATTTAGAAAAGTGAAGAAGTAAAGTAAGAAAAGAAGATAGAATTTCAGTTTATGTAGTAAGCATATAAAAGAAGTTAGTATTAGGAAAAGTGAAGAAGTAAAGTAAGAAAAGAAGATAGAATTTCAATTTAAAGTAGTATGCTTTAAGAAGTTAGTATTTAGAAAAGTGAAGAAGTAAAGTAAGAAAAGAAGATAGAATTTCAATTTAAAGTAGTATGCTTTAAGAAGTTAGTATTTAGAAAAGTGAAGAAGTAAAGTAAGAAAAGAAGATAGAATTTCAGTTTATGTAGTATGCTGTAAGAAGTTATAAGTATTTTGAAAAGTGAAGAAGTAAAGTAAGAAAAGAAGATAGAATTTCAGTTTAAAGTAGTAAGCATATAAAAGAAGTTAGTATTTAGAAAAATGAAGAAGTAAAGTAAGAAAAGAAGATAGAATTTCAGTTTATGTAGTAAGCATATAAAAGAAGTTAGTATTAGGAAAAGTGAAGAAGTAAAGTAAGAAAAGAAGATAGAATTTCAATTTAAAGTAGTATGCTTTAAGAAGTTAGTATTTAGAAAAGTGAAGAAGTAAAGTAAGAAAAGAAGATAGAATTTCAATTTAAAGTAGTATGCTTTAAGAAGTTAGTATTTAGAAAAGTGAAGAAGTAAAGTAAGAAAAGAAGATAGAATTTCAGTTTATGTAGTATGCTGTAAGAAGTTATAAGTATTTTGAAAAGTGAAGAAGTAAAGTAAGAAAAGAAGATAGAATTTCAGTTTTAAGGAGTATGCTTTGAGAAGTAATAAGTATTTAGAAAAGTGAAGAAGTAAAGTAAGAAAAGAAAATCTAATGATAAGTTTTCGTAGCAAGCACTAAAATATGAGTTAGAATATCAAAAATGTTAGTTACAATATAATAATTACGAATCTGTATTCGGTTAGTCAAGATATGCATGTAGATGAAAGTTAGCCTATAGAAAAGTGAAGAAGTAAAGTAAGAAAAGAAGATAGAATTTCAGTTTAAAGTAGTAAGCATATAAAAGAAGTTAGTATTTAGTAAAGTGAAGAAGTAAAGTAAGAAAAGAAGATAGAATTTCAGTTTATGTAGTAAGCATATAAAAGAAGTTAGTATTTAGAAAAGTGAAGAAGTAAAGTAAGAAAAGAAGATAGAATTTCAGTTTATGTAGTAAGCATATAAAAGAAGTTAGTATTTAGAAAAGTGAAGAAGTAAAGTAAGAAAAGAAGATAGAATTTCAGTTTAAAGTAGTAAGCATATAAAAGAAGTTAGTATTTAGAAAAGTGAAGAAGTAAAGTAAGAAAAGAAGATAGAATTTCAGTTTAAAGTAGTAAGCATATAAAAGAAGTTAGTATTTAGAAAAGTGAAGAAGTAAAGTAAGAAAAGAAGATAGAATTTCAATTTAAAGTAGTATGCTTTAAGAAGTTAGTATTTAGAAAAGTGAAGAAGTAAAGTAAGAAAAGAAGATAGAATTTCAATTTAAAGTAGTATGCTTTAAGAAGTTAGTATTTAGAAAAGTGAAGAAGTAAAGTAAGAAAAGAAGATAGAATTTCAGTTTATGTAGTATGCTGTAAGAAGTTATAAGTATTTTGAAAAGTGAAGAAGTAAAGTAAGAAAAGAAGATAGAATTTCAGTTTTAAGGAGTATGCTTTGAGAAGTAATAAGTATTTAGAAAAGTGAAGAAGTAAAGTAAGAAAAGAAAATCTAATGATAAGTTTTCGTAGCAAGCACTAAAATATGAGTTAGAATATCAAAAATGTTAGTTACAATATAATAATTACGAATCTGTATTCGGTTAGTCAAGATATGCATGTAGATGAAAGTTAGCCTATAGAAAAGTGAAGAAGTAAAGTAAGAAAAGAAGATAGAATTTCAGTTTAAAGTAGTAAGCATATAAAAGAAGTTAGTATTTAGAAAAGTGAAGAAGTAAAGTAAGAAAAGAAGATAGAATTTCAGTTTATGTAGTAAGCATATAAAAGAAGTTAGTATTTAGAAAAGTGAAGAAGTAAAGTAAGAAAAGAAGATAGAATTTCAGTTTAAAGTAGTAAGCATATAAAAGAAGTTAGTTTAGAAAAGTGAAGAAGTAAAGTAAGAAAAGAAGATAGCATATAAAAGAAGTTAGTATTTAGAAAAGTGAAGAAGTAAAGTAAGAAAAGAAGATAGAATTTCAATTTAAAGTAGTATGCTTTAAGAAGTTAGTATTTAGAAAAGTGAAGAAGTAAAGTAAGAAAAGAAGATAGAATTTCAATTTAAAGTAGTATGCTTTAAGAAGTTAGTATTTAGAAAAGTGAAGAAGTAAAGTAAGAAAAGAAGATAGAATTTCAGTTTATGTAGTATGCTGTAAGAAGTTATAAGTATTTTGAAAAGTGAAGAAGTAAAGTAAGAAAAGAAGATAGAATTTCAGTTTATGTAGTAAGCATATAAAAGAAGTTAGTATTTAGAAAAGTGAAGAAGTAAAGTAAGAAAAGAAGATAGAATTTCAGTTTATGTAGTAAGCATATAAAAGAAGTTAGTATTAGGAAAAGTGAAGAAGTAAAGTAAGAAAAGAAGATAGAATTTCAATTTAAAGTAGTATGCTTTAAGAAGTTAGTATTTAGAAAAGTGAAGAAGTAAAGTAAGAAAAGAAGATAGAATTTCAATTTAAAGTAGTATGCTTTAAGAAGTTAGTATTTAGAAAAGTGAAGAAGTAAAGTAAGAAAAGAAGATAGAATTTCAGTTTATGTAGTATGCTGTAAGAAGTTATAAGTATTTTGAAAAGTGAAGAAGTAAAGTAAGAAAAGAAAATCTAATGATAAGTTTTCGTAGCAAGCACTAAAATATGAGTTAGAATATCAAAAATGTTAGTTACAATATAATAATTACGAATCTGTATTCGGTTAGTCAAGATATGCATGTAGATGAAAGTTAGCCTATAGAAAAGTGAAGAAGTAAAGTAAGAAAAGAAGATAGAATTTCAGTTTAAAGTAGTAAGCATATAAAAGAAGTTAGTATTTAGTAAAGTGAAGAAGTAAAGTAAGAAAAGAAGATAGAATTTCAGTTTATGTAGTAAGCATATAAAAGAAGTTAGTATTTAGAAAAGTGAAGAAGTAAAGTAAGAAAAGAAGATAGAATTTCAGTTTATGTAGTAAGCATATAAAAGAAGTTAGTATTTAGAAAAGTGAAGAAGTAAAGTAAGAAAAGAAGATAGAATTTCAGTTTAAAGTAGTAAGCATATAAAAGAAGTTAGTATTTAGAAAAGTGAAGAAGTAAAGTAAGAAAAGAAGATAGAATTTCAGTTTAAAGTAGTAAGCATATAAAAGAAGTTAGTATTTAGAAAAGTGAAGAAGTAAAGTAAGAAAAGAAGATAGAATTTCAATTTAAAGTAGTATGCTTTAAGAAGTTAGTATTTAGAAAAGTGAAGAAGTAAAGTAAGAAAAGAAGATAGAATTTCAATTTAAAGTAGTATGCTTTAAGAAGTTAGTATTTAGAAAAGTGAAGAAGTAAAGTAAGAAAAGAAGATAGAATTTCAGTTTATGTAGTATGCTGTAAGAAGTTATAAGTATTTTGAAAAGTGAAGAAGTAAAGTAAGAAAAGAAGATAGAATTTCAGTTTTAAGGAGTATGCTTTGAGAAGTAATAAGTATTTAGAAAAGTGAAGAAGTAAAGTAAGAAAAGAAAATCTAATGATAAGTTTTCGTAGCAAGCACTAAAATATGAGTTAGAATATCAAAAATGTTAGTTACAATATAATAATTACGAATCTGTATTCGGTTAGTCAAGATATGCATGTAGATGAAAGTTAGCCTATAGAAAAGTGAAGAAGTAAAGTAAGAAAAGAAGATAGAATTTCAGTTTAAAGTAGTAAGCATATAAAAGAAGTTAGTATTTAGAAAAGTGAAGAAGTAAAGTAAGAAAAGAAGATAGAATTTCAGTTTATGTAGTAAGCATATAAAAGAAGTTAGTATTTAGAAAAGTGAAGAAGTAAAGTAAGAAAAGAAGATAGAATTTCAGTTTATGTAGTAAGCATATAAAAGAAGTTAGTATTTAGAAAAGTGAAGAAGTAAAGTAAGAAAAGAAGATAGAATTTCAATTTAAAGTAGTATGCTTTAAGAAGTTAGTATTTAGAAAAGTGAAGAAGTAAAGTAAGAAAAGAAGATAGAATTTCAATTTAAAGTAGTATGCTTTAAGAAGTTAGTATTTAGAAAAGTGAAGAAGTAAAGTAAGAAAAGAAGATAGAATTTCAGTTTATGTAGTATGCTGTAAGAAGTTATAAGTATTTTGAAAAGTGAAGAAGTAAAGTAAGAAAAGAAGATAGAATTTCAGTTTATGTAGTAAGCATATAAAAGAAGTTAGTATTTAGAAAAGTGAAGAAGTAAAGTAAGAAAAGAAGATAGAATTTCAGTTTATGTAGTAAGCATATAAAAGAAGTTAGTATTAGGAAAAGTGAAGAAGTAAAGTAAGAAAAGAAGATAGAATTTCAATTTAAAGTAGTATGCTTTAAGAAGTTAGTATTTAGAAAAGTGAAGAAGTAAAGTAAGAAAAGAAGATAGAATTTCAATTTAAAGTAGTATGCTTTAAGAAGTTAGTATTTAGAAAAGTGAAGAAGTAAAGTAAGAAAAGAAGATAGAATTTCAGTTTATGTAGTATGCTGTAAGAAGTTATAAGTATTTTGAAAAGTGAAGAAGTAAAGTAAGAAAAGAAAATCTAATGATAAGTTTTCGTAGCAAGCACTAAAATATGAGTTAGAATATCAAAAATGTTAGTTACAATATAATAATTACGAATCTGTATTCGGTTAGTCAAGATATGCATGTAGATGAAAGTTAGCCTATAGAAAAGTGAAGAAGTAAAGTAAGAAAAGAAGATAGAATTTCAGTTTAAAGTAGTAAGCATATAAAAGAAGTTAGTATTTAGAAAAATGAAGAAGTAAAGTAAGAAAAGAAGATAGAATTTCAGTTTATGTAGTAAGCATATAAAAGAAGTTAGTATTTAGAAAAGTGAAGAAGTAAAGTAAGAAAAGAAGATAGAATTTCAGTTTATGTAGTAAGCATATAAAAGAAGTTAGTATTTAGAAAAGTGAAGAAGTAAAGTAAGAAAAGAAGATAGAATTTCAATTTAAAGTAGTATGCTTTAAGAAGTTAGTATTTAGAAAAGTGAAGAAGTAAAGTAAGAAAAGAAGATAGAATTTCAATTTAAAGTAGTATGCTTTAAGAAGTTAGTATTTAGAAAAGTGAAGAAGTAAAGTAAGAAAAGAAGATAGAATTTCAGTTTATGTAGTATGCTGTAAGAAGTTATAAGTATTTTGAAAAGTGAAGAAGTAAAGTAAGAAAAGAAGATAGAATTTCAGTTTATGTAGTAAGCATATAAAAGAAGTTAGTATTTAGAAAAGTGAAGAAGTAAAGTAAGAAAAGAAGATAGAATTTCAGTTTATGTAGTAAGCATATAAAAGAAGTTAGTATTAGGAAAAGTGAAGAAGTAAAGTAAGAAAAGAAGATAGAATTTCAATTTAAAGTAGTATGCTTTAAGAAGTTAGTATTTAGAAAAGTGAAGAAGTAAAGTAAGAAAAGAAGATAGAATTTCAATTTAAAGTAGTATGCTTTAAGAAGTTAGTATTTAGAAAAGTGAAGAAGTAAAGTAAGAAAAGAAGATAGAATTTCAGTTTATGTAGTATGCTGTAAGAAGTTATAAGTATTTTGAAAAGTGAAGAAGTAAAGTAAGAAAAGAAAATCTAATGATAAGTTTTCGTAGCAAGCACTAAAATATGAGTTAGAATATCAAAAATGTTAGTTACAATATAATAATTACGAATCTGTATTCGGTTAGTCAAGATATGCATGTAGATGAAAGTTAGCCTATAGAAAAGTGAAGAAGTAAAGTAAGAAAAGAAGATAGAATTTCAGTTTAAAGTAGTAAGCATATAAAAGAAGTTAGTATTTAGAAAAGTGAAGAAGTAAAGTAAGAAAAGAAGATAGAATTTCAGTTTATGTAGTAAGCATATAAAAGAAGTTAGTATTTAGAAAAGTGAAGAAGTAAAGTAAGAAAAGAAGATAGAATTGCAATTTAAAGTAGTATGCTTTAAGAAGTTAGTATTTAGAAAAGTGAAGAAGTAAAGTAAGAAAAGAAGATAGAATTTCAGTTTAAAGTAGTATGCTTTAAGAAGTTAGTATTTAGAAAAGTGAAGAAGTAAAGTAAGAAAAGAAGATAGAATTTCAGTTTATGTAGTATGCTGTAAGAAGTTATAAGTATTTTGAAAAGTGAAGAAGTAAAGTAAGAAAAGAAGATAGAATTTCAGTTTTAAGGAGTATGCTTTGAGAAGTAATAAGTATTTAGAAAAGTGAAGAAGTAAAGTAAGAAAAGAAAATCTAATGATAAGTTTTCGTAGCAAGCACTAAAATATGAGTTAGAATATCAAAAATGTTAGTTACAATATAATAATTACGAATCTGTATTCGGTTAGTCAAGATATGCATGTAGATGAAAGTTAGCCTATAGAAAAGTGAAGAAGTAAAGTAAGAAAAGAAGATAGAATTTCAGTTTAAAGTAGTAAGCATATAAAAGAAGTTAGTATTTAGTAAAGTGAAGAAGTAAAGTAAGAAAAGAAGATAGAATTTCAGTTTATGTAGTAAGCATATAAAAGAAGTTAGTATTTAGAAAAGTGAAGAAGTAAAGTAAGAAAAGAAGATAGAATTTCAGTTTATGTAGTAAGCATATAAAAGAAGTTAGTATTTAGAAAAGTGAAGAAGTAAAGTAAGAAAAGAAGATAGAATTTCAGTTTAAAGTAGTAAGCATATAAAAGAAGTTAGTATTTAGAAAAGTGAAGAAGTAAAGTAAGAAAAGAAGATAGAATTTCAGTTTAAAGTAGTAAGCATATAAAAGAAGTTAGTATTTAGAAAAGTGAAGAAGTAAAGTAAGAAAAGAAGATAGAATTTCAATTTAAAGTAGTATGCTTTAAGAAGTTAGTATTTAGAAAAGTGAAGAAGTAAAGTAAGAAAAGAAGATAGAATTTCAGTTTATGTAGTAAGCATATAAAAGAAGTTAGTATTTAGAAAAGTGAAGAAGTAAAGTAAGAAAAGAAGATAGAATTTCAGTTTATGTAGTAAGCATATAAAAGAAGTTAGTATTTAGAAAAGTGAAGAAGTAAAGTAAGAAAAGAAGATAGAATTTCAATTTAAAGTAGTATGCTTTAAGAAGTTAGTATTTAGAAAAGTGAAGAAGTAAAGTAAGAAAAGAAGATAGAATTTCAATTTAAAGTAGTATGCTTTAAGAAGTTAGTATTTAGAAAAGTGAAGAAGTAAAGTAAGAAAAGAAGATAGAATTTCAGTTTATGTAGTATGCTGTAAGAAGTTATAAGTATTTTGAAAAGTGAAGAAGTAAAGTAAGAAAAGAAGATAGAATTTCAGTTTATGTAGTAAGCATATAAAAGAAGTTAGTATTTAGAAAAGTGAAGAAGTAAAGTAAGAAAAGAAGATAGAATTTCAGTTTATGTAGTAAGCATATAAAAGAAGTTAGTATTAGGAAAAGTGAAGAAGTAAAGTAAGAAAAGAAGATAGAATTTCAATTTAAAGTAGTATGCTTTAAGAAGTTAGTATTTAGAAAAGTGAAGAAGTAAAGTAAGAAAAGAAGATAGAATTTCAATTTAAAGTAGTATGCTTTAAGAAGTTAGTATTTAGAAAAGTGAAGAAGTAAAGTAAGAAAAGAAGATAGAATTTCAGTTTATGTAGTATGCTGTAAGAAGTTATAAGTATTTTGAAAAGTGAAGAAGTAAAGTAAGAAAAGAAAATCTAATGATAAGTTTTCGTAGCAAGCACTAAAATATGAGTTAGAATATCAAAAATGTTAGTTACAATATAATAATTACGAATCTGTATTCGGTTAGTCAAGATATGCATGTAGATGAAAGTTAGCCTATAGAAAAGTGAAGAAGTAAAGTAAGAAAAGAAGATAGAATTTCAGTTTAAAGTAGTAAGCATATAAAAGAAGTTAGTATTTAGTAAAGTGAAGAAGTAAAGTAAGAAAAGAAGATAGAATTTCAGTTTATGTAGTAAGCATATAAAAGAAGTTAGTATTTAGAAAAGTGAAGAAGTAAAGTAAGAAAAGAAGATAGAATTTCAGTTTATGTAGTAAGCATATAAAAGAAGTTAGTATTTAGAAAAGTGAAGAAGTAAAGTAAGAAAAGAAGATAGAATTTCAGTTTAAAGTAGTAAGCATATAAAAGAAGTTAGTATTTAGAAAAGTGAAGAAGTAAAGTAAGAAAAGAAGATAGAATTTCAGTTTAAAGTAGTAAGCATATAAAAGAAGTTAGTATTTAGAAAAGTGAAGAAGTAAAGTAAGAAAAGAAGATAGAATTTCAATTTAAAGTAGTATGCTTTAAGAAGTTAGTATTTAGAAAAGTGAAGAAGTAAAGTAAGAAAAGAAGATAGAATTTCAATTTAAAGTAGTATGCTTTAAGAAGTTAGTATTTAGAAAAGTGAAGAAGTAAAGTAAGAAAAGAAGATAGAATTTCAGTTTATGTAGTATGCTGTAAGAAGTTATAAGTATTTTGAAAAGTGAAGAAGTAAAGTAAGAAAAGAAGATAGAATTTCAGTTTTAAGGAGTATGCTTTGAGAAGTAATAAGTATTTAGAAAAGTGAAGAAGTAAAGTAAGAAAAGAAAATCTAATGATAAGTTTTCGTAGCAAGCACTAAAATATGAGTTAGAATATCAAAAATGTTAGTTACAATATAATAATTACGAATCTGTATTCGGTTAGTCAAGATATG
>CAMPDV010005546.1:0-28738 GCA_946699065.1 Loxodes magnus
AAAGGGAACTCCAAGCATATTCGAACATTTAAACTGAACATAGATAAGAAACAGCAAGGCTTGGAAATATCGTATAAAAACAAGAGTTGGAGTTTATTAAGCAAAAGAATATTAGCACAACATAGCTAATTAGACAAATTAGATGGAATTAGAATAAAAAGAGGTTATAAATCGAAAACCAATCAGATAAGTAAGGAAGAAATGCTACTACTGTAATAGTAAGTGACATTTGTACAGGAATTGCTAAAAATTTTAGAATTTCAAGAAAAAATTTTGGCGTAAAAAATAAGAAAAATACTAGAGGCTCTATTGCAACTAGCATGGAGATATTTACAGAAGAAAACGATGTGAAGTACCTTTTGAAATAATAAGAACAAGAAATCAAAGAAATTGAGAAGACCTTAGTGAAGATAATTTCATTAGAAAGTCAAGAATGATGAGTAGTATTGCTGATAAAACAACTTATTTTAAACAGTGTCCAGATTGGCACTTTTGAACATTTTAATTTCATTATCATTATTAAATAATAGTAAAATTAAGAGTTTACTATGTAATTTTAAAACTTTTTATTATATGTATAGTTATATTAAAATTATGTACGAATTATTTAAAAATTAGATAATTAAAAAGATGATGGGAGCTGAAGTTGATTCTCATAAAACCTTTTAGCATTTTGGATAAGGTCAAGTTCCTATCCACTGAGAAGGTCCATGACTAGAGTCATTCTTAGCAGGAAAACAAAATCTTTCCGTTTATTCACTCTTGCTAGCAACTTGAAGGCTGTCGGCTCCTAGTTATGGAACACCTGACTGAAGCTTATTGAATTAAGCAACAGGATATCCTCTCTATATGCATTGAGAGAGTGCCCTGAGTCGTCTAGCTGGAAAGGAGTTTCCAGTCCCTCGAAAGAGAAATTTTAAAGTTTATAATTAATTAATTGTAAACTGCTTATTACTCCTAAGGATAATATTTAAAGATTTAAAATACTTAATTGAAAATATTTGCTTGCTATGTTTGTAGAAATCTTTATAAGTCAGTATTAATAAATATTCGAAAATAGTCCCCGTTTCAGTTAAATATCTAAATCAAAATAGGTGAAAAGAAAATAAGTAGAATTGTCATGATATAGTATAAAACTGAGGAAGACTAGCGAAGTATTTAGTAAAGTAAATTATTTTCAATTGATTTAAGTATTTACCAAGGTATTATCACTATATCTCGATATTGCTATTATTATGTAGAAATATTACCAAAATATAGACATTAAAAAATATAAAGATTGAATTAATTTTTAAGATAAGACTAAAATTAAAATATTTAAATGTAAAAAATAAATAAATAAAATATAAATAAGAGCTTAATAAACTGCTTAGCTATAAGCATTAAATAATATCTATTTTAACAAATTTATTATTTTATTAATTTCACTTTGTTTTCATTTAAACAAATTCTCTTTAATTTTAATTTAAATATAATTAATTAAAATCTATAAGCTTGTTTTAGTTTAATAAATGGATTAGTAAAATTATAAAAGTCCTAAAAATAATTTGCTTCTTAGAAAAGAATTCCTAAGATACTTCAATATAGTTGCTTAATGTGTTCAAAGTGCATTAAAATTGGCCTTATGTCGCTCAATAAATATTTTGTAAAACACATTAGTAAATATTTAAAGGCTAAATATCTGAGTTAAAAGACTAGATTTCAACTGAAAATTTGAGAAGAGCATAGTGAATTTCAATAAAAAGCAAAACTAAATGAAAATTTATAGAATTTTTGCAAATATTAAAATAATAAAAGTATAGTAAATTAACTTCATTAAAGTTATATTGATGATCTAAAAACTCTTTTCTAATATCATCAATTAAGTATGTACTTCAAACCTTAAATAATATTAGAGGGAATTATAAAATAATATAAGAAAAATCTAAGAAATAATTTAAAATTTAGAAAAAACATTATATTTACCATCATAAACTAGATAGTAGCAAGAAGAAATAGTAGTATTATTATATATAATTAAACATCAATACAAACAGATAAAGTTAATGATTTAGAAATATAACTAAGTTAAAAATGAAGAAGTAAATGTTAATTAAATTTCAGATCAGTTAATTAAAATTATTTTAGCGTTATGAGTTTTATTGCGGAAAAGTGCAGAATTAAAATTCAATAAAATTATAATATTACAGATATAATAAATAAATATTTTAAATAATAAATTAAATATTATTTTACACTATTAACAGTAGAGAATGTCGCTAAATTATTAGAAAATTTTAAAATAAAGTTTGAAAAATGCTAATTTGCAAGAAAAACCTTTAAATTTTTCTAACATATGTAATAATTTAGATATTTTGATTAAATTCAAACAGTTATCAAGTTAAGGTTTGATAAAAAAATTGAATGATATCATAGAATTATCTAAGGCTGATATCAAAGTAGAATAAGCTTCTGCAAATGCGATAGCAATCTTAAAATGTTTTAACTATATCTTTATACAAAAAAATTTTGAGGGAATAAGAATCTAAGGTGCTAATTGAATGAATCAAATTTTCAAGATTGTAATCTAAGAAACTCAAATTTATAAGTGGTCAATCTAAGGAATGGGAAACTAACAAAATGCAACTTAAATGGAGGAAATTTAAATAATATGTAATTGAAATTGCCCTAATTTTTGGATACTTTGCTGAAACATATGGTTGAATTTATTCGATAGCGGTCACGAGTGACTAGAAATAATCATATCAGGAAGTAATGATTCGACTATAAAGATTTGGGATTTTCTGAGTGATTTCTATAAGAGTACTTCGACCGAACGAGCGAATGAAGCTGTAAAGAGGGACTAGAAATAAATAGTTTCAGGAAGTTATGCTAGTACAATATAAGTATGGGAATTTTTGAATGTGACCTTAAAAAGTACTTTGATGGGACACACGAATTATGCTAGATCAATAATGGTAACAAATGAATCGTTTCGGAAAGTTCTGATTAAACTATAAAGATATGAAATTTTTCAACTGGTTAATGTATTCGAACTCTCTAAGGATATCAAGATTCGATAAGAACAATAGAATTTAATCATGAAAAAAATTAATAATATCTGGATGTCATGAAAAAAGCAATCAAAATATGAAACTTTCTAACAAAAAAAACATAAAAACTTTATTGCTACAAATTTAATGAGAACGTTAGTAATAGCAACTGATAATAATTTTATAATATCTGGATCATATGACAACACTATAAAATATGGAATTTCTAAACAGGAGAGGTTAATATTATTACGAGGACATTAGGGAGAAATTTACGAATTAATGCTGACTGGAGATATAAAAGGAGTAATATCATGAGGATAAGAGAAATAGATAAGAAAGTGAAATATTCAAAATATTGCAAGATCTTAAAGATGGTTAAGTATAAAAGAAGGTAAGTATATAATTTAAATATAAATAGGAGTGAATTTGAGTGAATTACAATATATATCTTCCATTCAAATAGTAATTTGTAGTTTTGAGAAAATAGTGGCGAATAAAAGCATCAAGAAAATGTCGAATATGAAGTAAGTTTGAGAATATGAATTTAAAAAACAAATTCATTGAAATTTAAATTAATACCTTAAAAGATATAATGCAATCTAAAATAATTTTAGCTTAGCAACAGTCAAATTTTTCATAATAAATAAAAAGCATAAACTTTAAATTATTTTTACTTTGATTTTTTAACTATTAATTATTTGAGTATGGATATAAAATTTTGGTACTATAAAATTATTTAAAAAATTAAAAATAATATACTAACTTTTATTATAAATTTTACTTTTAAAAAATTAAGAAAATAATTCTGTTTTAATTTTTGTAAATTTATAATAAAACAATAAAAATATGGCTTGATTAAAAAAAATTATGAATTTATGAAAATATAATATGCTAAAAGCTCTGGATTTTGGACTTCCAGAGATCAGTTAGTACAAACAACAATATCCTAAAGAGAAGTTACTTTACTATTAAAAATTTGAATAGAGAGTTATTAAATTAAAAAAAACCTGATTAAATCTGTGATTCTTTTACAATTAAAGATTAAAGGAAGTAAACTAAATTTCTTGGAAGATTTTTAAAAGATAATTCTTTTGTTAAAAACAGTATATGATAGAAAATTCGAGAAGCTTGGCAAAATATCTAAAGAATTAAGTATTAAAAATTCATAGAATAAAAACAAAAAAAATCTGAAAAATTACAGAATTTTATTAAATATAATAATTTTATTTCCAAAAATCTTAATATCTAGATAAAAAGTAAACAATTCTTTATATTAAAATGATTTTATTTTAATAAATTAAAAAAATGTAAGAGATATTTAATAATTATAAAAGAAAAATATTTTATTTTTATCTTTACAATAATTTTGCACTTAGTCGTAAAGAGTTTAAAATTGTCGTAATTTTATATTTTCCAATTCTAATTAGAGAAATTTTTTTAATCGTAAATTATAAAAGTACAATCTTTTTCATTTTTTTATTTAAATTACATTTTTTTATAAGATGCTTTATTTAAGAAAATTAATGAAATATGTTCTTATAAATGATTTTCTTTTTAATTAGCATTTTTAATTATAAATCTTTAATTAATAATAAAAATAATATTTTATTTTACATTACTAATTAGATTTTTTAGTTTATTTTTGCATTATGCTTTCATTATTATTAATTTGAAAATAATTTAAAATTAATTTATAATTTTCAGACTTATGAATATAAACTATCTTGATATTATTTTTTAATATATTATAAATTAAGAAAATTATATAGACTAAAAATTAAATTTTTATAATATGTGATAAAATGTAAAGAAATATTAATTTCTTTTGTATACTAGTTTTATTTTGAATAAAACTCTTCCTTTATAGATATTAACATATTAAAACATAAACTAGTTACTTTTCTTGTATCTTTCTTACAGTATCATACATTTCTTAAAATATACTTAAAGCATTTAAATTCAAATAAATATTAGAATTATGATGAAAAATAGTAAAAATTATTATATTTTAAATTTATAATTTTCGTAATTTAAACTTTTTTCTTATTTGGGAAATAAATAATTTTATTGTTTAAAATAAAGAAAATAATTTTATTTCTTTTGTAAACTAATTTTTATGTATGAATAATATAAAATTTGAATTTTAAGTTGTTTTTAAGATTTGAACTTTAAAATATTGAAGTCATCAAATTATTTTATTTTATTTGCTGTAAATTTCAAAGTTTTTGCTCAATTTATTTAAATTAAAAACATTTTTAATTGTTTTTTTTAATTAGTATTTAGTTTTTTTTAATAATTAACAAATCTGTATTAAATCTAAAAATTTAAGCATCAATAACCTAATAATTCTAAATCACTATTACTTCTAAATATTTTTTCATTCATTCGATAAATTTTTTCCAATTATCCGTAGTTTATTAAAAAACATTTCTATCAACATCTAATTATAAAAATGCAAATTAAATCTTTAGCTATAATCCTATTATATTAAAAAATTTGGAATTTTAGTAAGATAGTAAGTAAAAATGATTAAAAAATAAACTATTAAATTAATTTTTAAATTTTATGATTAAAGATCTATATACGAGTTATTATTATTATATTATAAAAATACATAAGAAAATTTAGGATATCTATACATAATAATAGTTAAAGAAAGTAAAATAAGTTATTTTCGAAAACCTTAAAAAGTTTAATTATTTCTTAATCGGTTGCAAATAAGAAAATGGTAAAAATTTAATTAAAAATTAAAAAATTTATAGAATAAAAAAATCTTTAAAATTAAAGAATTTCATTAAATATAATATTTTTAATGCCAAAAATCTTAGTATTTTAGTTAAAAAAGTAAGCATTTCTTTATATTAAAATGATTTTACTTAAATAATTAAATTATTTAAAAAAAACTTCACTTTATAATGATAATAATTTATCTAATTTACAGTAATAAAAATAATTAAAGCTAAAATTTAGTATAATTAGTCAAAATAAAAATAAAATTTAAACATTTAAAATTCTTAAGAAACTTCAATTTATTAATAATTTTTTTTAATTAATTTAGATGGAAAAATAAATATGTATAATTTAAAAAATATATAATTTTTAGATTATGAAATTTGAAAAGCATAACTATTAATCGTTATAATTTTAACGTGTCTTTTAATAATTCAACAATGATATATTACAAGGCATTTAACACAAATACAAATTTCTATGTAAAATTCATATTATAAAATTTAAATTCCACTTGCAATTTTTTGGATGCGTTCTCTTCAAGATATTAATTCTAATTAGGAATTACTTTAAGTTTATGAATTAATAAGAAAATACTTAATATTTTTGCTAATTCGATTTTGTTTATATGATAAAAAAACTAATGGAAAACTTGAGAAACTTTTACCAAAAATCTTGAAGTGAATCTGTATCATTTGCAGATAATTTCGAGACTTAAGGAAAATTGATTTCTAAACTTAAACTTTAAACACAAAAAATTTGATTTATGTTTACACTACAATTTTATTGTAAAATAAGCAAAGGATAAAATCTAAATTATCGAGAAATAAACTATCTAAAGAAAAATTCGCAAAAGAGACTTCCTTAAAGAAAATATTTTTCTCTTTAAGATTAAAACTTAAATCTCTCAGGAATTGTCATTTTACAATTAAGGTTGAATTATTCTATTTTCGTAGTACTTTTTATTAGTTGAATAAATTTATATTTAAATAGAAATTAAAATTAATTCTCTTTTAATATTCTTTGAAGAGTGCTTATATCTCTTTCTATTGATTATAAGAATTTAGTTACTTTTTTAGATTATTTAAATTCTAATTTTTAATTTGATTTTATATAGTACAATTGTTGATCATAGTTAATTAATTTTACAAGTTATTTGCTTTATTATTATTTTGATATTTTTATAAAGATTATAATCTATTTATAATCTTGCTCATTCATAAAAGTTTTAGTTTCTGTATAATGTTTAATTTTAAATAATGTCAGTAAATATATGAAACTTATTAGTTTAGATTTTTTACTTATGCTATATGCTTTAAATCTTAATCATCAAAAGATCTATTTTTTAATTCTAACAAAGTGCAGAATAAACTTAATGAAAAGCTAACTTTATTATTTAATTCTTATAAGCAACAAAACTATCTATATTTATACTAATAAATATTTAACTAATGAAACTATACATTCTCTCCATTTAGTAAAGTATCTGTTTAAATAATAATTTTAAATAATTATAATTTATAGTAAACATACTATTTTAAACTATAAAAAGTGATTTAAATTATAAATTTATAGTAAGTAATTTAGACATAGCAAAGATATTCTAGATAATAGAATATTAATAGATAATATATTAATATTTTCCTAATAAAATCATTATTTACTTAAGGAAAAATAGGTATTATTAGCATAAGAATAAAAATTTGGTAAATTTAAATAAGATAAATAAATTAATAAAGTGGTAGTATACTTTTATTTAAGATTAAATTAAATCAAAATTAAAGATATTTTAACATCAAAATAAACTCTTAATTTGAAAATTGAAATAATTACTGATAAGTCATAGTAAACAGTCTTGCTAAGTTTTAGATATGAAACTTAATAATAGTATCGAAGTTAGAAAAATGTTTTAAATGTTCATAAAATTAATAATATCTTATGCCATTTAGATAATTCTCTTATCATAGTAAAGTATCATGTATTGATTCTCACTTATATAAAAATAATAAGAATATAAAAACTCATAAAGAAGGATATTGCTTATAAATTAATTGAAAAACAAGTAAAATTTAGAATGCTTTGAAAGGACTATCTAGATAATTGAAAAACGAAAAACTTAAACCAATTAAGTTTTTTAATTGAAATCTTCGAAATATCCGGAAAAAACAATTGAAAATTAAAGGCAATAATTAAGTTTTAATTTGATATCAAGTTAAAGAAAGAAAAAATTGTTTCTATAATTTAAAAATAAAGAGAAAAATGAATTATCACTGAAGTTTCTTATTTAGAGATCATAAGGATGAAAAAGCCTTAAAAGTTTAAGAAGGGTTATTATAACTAAGATAATTCACTAATTAGCTGAAAGATTTATTAAGTGAATAAATTATTTTAATTAAAGGACTGATTGTTGATATAACTATGCTTGAATATCTTAAAGTTAAATTATAATTATTTATTATTTGATAAATCTTAATCATTTAATGTGTTTATTTTAACTATATGCTTTTTAAGTAAAATATTATATTACATTGTTTATATATGATAATTAAGTGAATATGTGAGAATACTATTATTTCTCTTTGTTATTATTATTTTACCTAAGATATTTTAAACTCTAATGTTAATAGCTTACTTTATAAAGTGTTAAATTAATTTTATAGACTTTAGTATATATTGTTTTGATAATTTCCTATTAAAACTAATTATCTAGGCCCAAAAAGTTATTCTTGATGCCTTAATTTAAGCCTGGCTTACTATTATATTGGTTAAACTTATGTAAGATGAATGGTAATAGAAAATAAATGAAAAGTAGGATAGATTGAGTATAATTATATGGTTTACTATAATAACTGGAAGTATTATTATTATATCATACAATTACTTATTATAATCTCTAAAATTAATTTTAATTATTATATCCTTTTATAAACTGGATACTATTCTATTTTTAATTCCTATATCATTTAACATTTGTAACAGCATTCTAAAATTATTTAGTTAAAAGTATTAGGGATTTCAATAGCTCTAAGTTTCATTATAACTTAGATTATAAAAAGAATATTCAATTACAAAGAAAATTTAAAAAAATGCTTAAGTATAAAATAAAAAGTCTGTAGGAGTATCATTATGTGCTTCTCTCAATCTTAGTATACTAAATAATCTCCTAAAATCCTTAAAAATATTAAATTCATACCTAGGAGGAAATAAATTTATGCTCTAAGAGAGATTCTTAATAGATTGTCTTGAGGTCTGTAGCTATGTTTACTTTATGCTTTAATGAAACTTACTCAAAGTTAATATAGTAACGTAAGGCAAGACTTATAATGGAATATTTCTTGTACTAATGAGATTTCAATTATCTTTCCGAATTAAATTTATTTAGCAATAAATAAAAAATTAATGCTTATATCTAATCTATTATATCCTTAATAGGTTATTTTCCTTTCTTATCTAGCAAAGTTTAAGGTTTTAAAGTATTGTAATTTAATAATAGTTTAAAAGTAATAAATTATAGAAGCTATTCTATTAATTTTAGCTTTAGTAAATGAGATTTATTTTATTTTTAGTTATTTAGTTTAAAAATAACTAAAAATAGATGAAAATATCTAGATTATGTAAAAGGGATATGTAATAAATTAAGTAGCAGTTAGTAAAATAGCAAAACTAGTTACTTTAATAGAGAATTATAGGGAACTTTCTCTTCACTAAATTATAATAAAGATTAATTTAGATTTGAATTATAAGTATGAAGCATATATTACATAATACATTTTATATCATTAATCATATTAATTATATAAGTATAAACAGCAACATTAGAGAATAATACTTAATTTTAGCTAAAATAAAACATCATTATTGATGTTATAAAATTAAATTAATCAAACTAATTACAATTATAGTTACTATCATTTTACACTAATGCACCTAACATTAAATAAAAACTAAATAAACCAACAAATTAAAAAGGAAAGTCGATAAAAATAGCAAAAGAACTAAACCGCAAATTAAGATTATATGTTAAGATATAAGAAATTGGCTTTTTTATTAAAAGGCAATTATAAAATCCTGACGGAATGATAAATTTATATTGCCGTTCATGAAACCTTAACTTCAATTATGAATAACCAATTAGGATGCTTAGCTTGTATTAGATATTAATAATGTACTAAAGTATAAAATAAAAACATGACAAAAAGTAAAATAAAAATAATGGATTGTAAAGGATTTTGGAAATAGATATTTATTAAAACTCTTATAACGTAGAATAGTAAATTAAAATATATTTGAATTAATCCTTTTTTGAGAAATATAAAATTTTAGAAATACTAAGAAGTTTGGAAAGTAGAATAATTTGCAAATGTTCTCATTAAATGAAAAACTAAGTCGAGATAAATAACGAAAACTTAAATTTAATAAAAATTAATCTAATCTAATATCTAATAATATTTATTAATTTGAAAGATATAAGAAATAAGCATTACTTTTCGAAGATGAATTATGAGATTTTTTACATATGACTAAAGCAAACTTTCTCCGAATCATTTATTTGAGAGTAGCAGCAAAGAATTTAAAAAATATAACTTGTTATGAATTGATTCTATTATTTAGTATAGAAAAAAAAGTAATTACTATAAGAACTAAAATTAAAAAAATAATAATCTAATAAGTTACTTTTTTAGATTCTAAAAGTATAAACAAAAATCTTTTACCTAAAATTGCTAAAATTAACTCATTTTTATATAAACCTGTGACATTTAGAAGATACTGACTGCATATTTAAAGAAATAATTCTACGGAAAGTTACAATGAATATGCGTTTTAAATATTTAATACATAATTAATAAGCAATAAGCATTATCCAACAAAATTAGCTTATAAATTCAGAAAAAAGACTAGAAAATGAAAAATAAAAAATAAAGTTAAACTTAAAATATTAGAAATTTTAGATATTCAACTATAAATAAATTAAAAGTTAGCTATTTAATTTATTTAATTCTGAAAAGCAAAATATCTAATACATACTTCTTCCTTTAGGATCAACTGGAATAGGAAAATTTAAACTATTAAAAATATTTAACAATATGATACTACTAATTAAGTAAAATCCTGGAAATTATAAGAAATTGGCATAATTCCTAAACATAATAACACTTTATTAATTACATAATTTACCAGCTTTTAGTAATTGATTAACTCTTTCAAAATAAAAATAAAGAAAGAGTGAAAATAATTAAAATGGGATAGATTATTAATTGTGGACTAAATAAATATGCTAGTATCATATATTTGAAAATTTATAGATATAAGATTAAAAGAAATTGCTAATAAATAGGTACCAATTGGAAATTATAATATAATATATGTTGGTGCCTTAGGATGCATACTACCAATAAATGAAATTTATTATATTGATTTAAAACAGTTAAAGATTGTTCAGATTTAATAGTTGGATTGTTATGTTCCAATTTAATAAATATAATAATTTACTTACGATAAGAAATAAGGTAATAAATTAAGAATTTTATTAGTTCATATGATTGCTGGAAAACTAGAAATAACGGAGATTCATTCGTTAATAAACGCATTGATAGAAAATCTTAGATCTATTATCAGCAATACATTAAGTAAAATAAATTTGAATGGAGTTTGATTAAATAACTTTTGATGCGAAAGATGATTGTATATGGTTCCAAAATATCAGCAAAGATAAATGAAATCATAAAGTAAGTTAGATTATGCATAACGTACTTTTAGACATTCATATCTTTCTTGTATTTTTAAATATTTAATCTTATAAATGAATCTATATATAAATTAATATTCTAGTCTACCACTCTAGCAATTAAAAAACAGGCTTCTCATTTTAGTCTATAAAGCTAAATTTCTAGCTTTTATTATTATTGCAGTTTAATGTATTTATTTAAAGATATTCCTTCAAGAAAGATCTACTTTTTGAGCTACTTAAATCTATTTTTTAAATAAAATTAGGTTTTTTTCTTACTTTTATATAATAAAAAATAAAGACATTGAAGATTGTAGCATATTGGCTTAATTTACTTATGATTTCATCTGTAAGAAAAATAAATAAAAATAGAAATTAAATTTTTGATTTTATCTTTGAACTATGCTTATAGCAGATGTTGAGGCTTTTCTAAAAATTGGATGAGAGAATAAAAAGCTTCAAATGTAAATTTACTAACAGATATAAGAGTCTTTCGTGGAACTGTAAGCGGGTCTGAATTTTATACCAAAACGAGAAGAAAAACCAAAGGTTTCTTGGTATAATGAAGAGACAGGATAAACATGTTAGCAAGATTAAACTCAAAAAGAAGTAGCAATCGATGAAAAAATTTGTGCTCCATAGAGAATAAAACTGTAAGAGTAAACCAAAGAAAACCATTAAGTTTTGCAGTAAAAAAGCTTTTAAAGCAAAATATTATAATCCACATTAATTCAGAAAAGATTGACAATAAATAGAGTGAAGCCAAATAAGTTAGCAACAGCTAATAGAATGAATAGCGACATTATAAATATAGATAGAAAGATATAGAAGAAATGAACATCCTTTTGAGTAAAAGCAGAGAAAGTAAGCGGGCATTTTTTACATAACTTCTAGAAGGTAATTGAAACTAACTCTGATTATTTAGAAGAGTATAAAAAATTACGGAATAACACTGAGCTTAAACAATTGTGCATATACAAGATATGAAGGAATAGGCAGAGATAGGTAAAATTTACTATTTTAACTACATTCTTTTAGTGATAGTAATTATTTTGGTATTAGCTGGTCTAATATATGGCTTATATTAATTAATTAAGTTTATAACTAATATAAGAAGCTTAATAGCAAATAATAAATCTTTGTTTTCTATTATTATTTTGACTTATTTAAGTTTAGCTAATTATTACTTTTAACAAAATGTTTTAATACCTTCTCTATATTATATTAAACAAACACTATCAAGTTTATAATTATCAAATAAATGCTATTCGATACTTATTAGTAAATAAGTATTAGAAACCCTCAAAATGGAATTGATATTTTAGCTTTATTCCTAGTTATATTATTCTTAAGAATCTTACTAATCTTCACTTTTAATCTAACATATTATAATTATAAAGTCGTACAATATTATTCAAGTCTGTTTGCTAATAGCTATGGATAAAAGAAATAATCATTTAAGGCTCTTTAGAATTTTCCACCTATTGGGTAAATCTTTTGCGAAAATTCCAATATTGATAGAATTTGTATTCCAGGAATTTGTTTGAAGGATAAAATTTTGTATTAGTTTTTTTAAAAAAGTCTTTAGCCTTTTTAGCATTATATTGTTTAATAACCAAAAATATAATAAATTAAGCATATTAACTATTTCCACTATAAAATTAAAAGTTCTACAATAGTATATAGATGTGCTATTACTAAGATACATGGTTAATAATTATTTAAATGTTATAAGTATATCTCTTATAGTCTTTACATTAAAGCACTAAATATATAATACTAATAAGCTGCTTTGTTAAATAAAGGGTTGCTAATAGTCTTAGTAACTGTAATATAATAATGCTAGGCTATTAAAATTAGGATATAGTGATTAGTTAATTAAGCTAGGTTGTTAATCTTATATCCTTGCTACTTTAATATCTAATTATTTGTCTATTTAGGTTAAAATAAGTTGCTATTAAAATAACAAGCTTTTACTTCTTTTAAATATATTAAGGTTTACCATTATTTGTAGTTATAGTGAGTGAGGTGTAATTAGCTTACTACGTTTGAATACCAATCAGTTTAATAGATTCAAGATAGTGAGATCTAATAAAAACCTTAGTCTAGTCTAGTAATATGTGAAGCTTAAAAACTTACTTGAAGTTGTTTATTGGCAATTCCTTTAGATCTTTATATGGTGAATAAAGGAACATTAAAGAAAAGTCAGCAAGATGAAAATTTAATTCTATTCTAATAAGAAACAGTGATCTAAAAGACAGAGTCAGATATCAATTTCTATAGTCCAAATTTTAGTAAAAAGTAGAGAATGTTGAATGAAGCAAATAATAGACACTAAGAATGAGCTTAAAATTAAGATAAAGCGAGGTATTTGGACAATCTTATATTTGTCATTAATTGCTTGACTGGTTTTGTCTATGAATTCATCTAAGAAATATTTAAAAGCCTCAAATACTTCCAAACGAGAGATTCTTATTAGTGATGTTAATTTCTCTAAGGATTGCTAAAAATTTTGAACTCTTTGATGAAGGCTGCGGAGAACATTCAATTGCTGTCTGATTTCTACTTAACTTCATTGCTAGAATTGCGATATTTTTGTAGTTAGAAATGCTTGATAAACAGAAAAATATATAGAAGACTAATCAAGCTTTGGAAGTTTTTTCGCTATATTTTGATATATATAATATTAAGCCTGATACCCGAATAAAATCAAAGAAACAGAAAAAGACGAAATACCAAAAACAAAACATTCCCAGTATGAAACTTAATCTTTAAAATAAAGTCACATCTTCAAAGATAGAAACGAAATAGACGGTTAGCTTTTAATCCAGACCTCGTTGGATATAAACGGGTAGATTTGAAAGAAACTAAATATAGTTTAAAGATTATCTGATAAAACCATCAGAGGTTTAGAAGAATGTTTACTATGAAAGAATAGTTTGAACTAAAGGAATTAAAAAAAGAAAAAAGTATAGGAATATCCCATCAACGATAGATATTTAAAATTAAAGAATCTCAATGAGTCTCCTATTACTTTTAACATGTTGAATATAACTGCCAAGTAAAGTTGACTAGTAAAAAATTTTTAAACTCCCTGCCTTCAATTTTTTAAATTGCAAGTTTAGTCTCAGAGCTGCGCTACAATGAGGAGTTTAATCTAGCAGTAAAAAGATAATAAGCAACTTTCTTTGAAAGGGAAGAAAAAAGCAAAAAAATAATCAATTTAAGCTATAAGATTTAAGGATTAAGGAACATTAATATAATTTACTTACCTAATAAGTGGAATCTGGAGCTTAAAACAAAAACATTTGATAGATTTATTTTAAAGCTTTTCGTAAAAGAAAATAGACAACTTCATATGATTCTTTTTTAGAAGATTTACAATATTGAAGCTAAGAAGTAGATTTAACTTCAAAGTAGCTGTTTGCTTATATGAATCAATTAAGATAGTTTAGTTGCTGGTTTAGTTTCTTTCAGTTATCTTCTTAAAATTTATGTTAAAGAAAGACAAACTAAGTGTAAGAGCGAGGAACTACATATCAATGAGCAGTAAATTGAAACGATTAGAGAAGAAAGCAAGTTCAAACTGACCAAAAAACAACTTCAAAGTACTAGCCTCAGAGTTAATAAATCCATTAAAGTATTTAATTGATTATTTATTGGAGCATTACTAGTTAAATTAATATATTATTAAGATTACTAGACTCAGTATCTTTAATTAAAGATAGCCTAATTCTGTATAATACTTCTTATTTATGTATCTTAATAAACTAACAAGATACATTAAACCTTTAAATATACTATATATTTCATTCTAAGCTTTTATTTACAAGAAATTTGCTAATAAGTATATTAAACTAATTTAAAAATAAAATCTAGCTTTAATGCTTTTTTATGGTAGTTAATGTTTTAGGTTTATTTTAGCTTAAAGATATAAGGAAAATCAAAATAGAGTAGTATGATCTAAATTAAGAAAAGGGAAGTTAAGCAGATAGATCTATAAAGGATTAAACTGATAATGCTTTCAAGAGACTAAAGTATGAATGCTTTTGTAGTTTTGGGATTTAAATTTATGCCTATTGAATAGTGTAGTGAATGAAGCAGCAAATTCAATCTAAGATATTGCAAAGTTGGAGAAAAAGACAGCAATTTTTATATTCCTAGAGAATAAAAAATAAACGTAACTGAAAATTTTTGATTTAAGATAATCAAGAAATTGAAAAACTTAAAGAGTGTGTAAAATTATGCTACTTTGAGAATTTAGATATCGAGCTATTGCATGAATATTTCAATCTAAATTTTATAAAAGCCATTGAATATTCTAGTTCTAGAAGGATTTACATTTTTTTGTTTTTTCAAAAGGACAATTCTTAGATTTATAAGTTCAAAGTAGACATTTTGGCAATCACTTTGGACATGTACTTTTCTCATTTAATCACAGCTTTTTTATTTAAGGCTTTGATTAATTAAATTTTAGTGACTTCTTTTTTTTCTATTTAGAAGCACTGGAATTCTATAATATTTATTCTTCTATAAAACTTTTGTTATTCTATTTTTCTTAAGAAGCACTTGTTAAACCATGCTCAATATCCAATTTGTAACTACTTGCAAACTTAAATATTTTTTAAATATCAAACATGCCTTTTGGTTGCAATTGATTATTTTAATTTATTCAGAAAAAAATTAAAGTTTAGCAGCTATTTCATTCTAGATAGCAAATGATATTCTTAAATCTTTTAATTAATAAATTTAAATTTAAGCTTTAAAAACTCTTATCTTGTAGGTTTAATTTTTTTCTCACTTTCATTATGTTTATTTAAATACTTTCTTATTACTACTAAAGACTGTATTCTTTTTAAATTTTATGACTAAAGTCAACTAGACTAGGATTTATTGTGGCTTTAATTTTAGTTTTAAATAACTTATATTAGCTAATCTAATACTTATATTATCTAATACTACAAAGAAACATATTATGTTAAGTTTACTCTTTCTATTAATTCAGAAAATAATAATAGAAGATAGTAAAAATATGCTTTCTTTCTTAAAAAAGCTTATAATTTTCTTAGTAACAAACAACTAATTTTAAGAAAGAGAGTATTAATAGTGGTAATTATGTTTTTTGGATAAGTATAGAATAATAGAATTAAGTTTTTATCTTTAAATAATCTAGAATAATTTAGGTATTATTAATTAGAAATGATAATTACAAAAATAACATAAATAATAAATATAATATTAGTTTGCTGAAAAAAGAGAAAGTTATCTAAATGTATTAATTATAACTAATCTAATATCTAAATTAAAGAGAAATTAATTAATAACTAATAAAGCTAAAAGGATAAAATATTAAGTATTTAATAGACATAATTAAACATATTAAAGCTTATTTTAATAATAAAATTAAATATTACTATTTAATAATTGTAAGATAAAATTAGTGATACACCATTTATAGCTAGTTTAAATATTTACTTTCTACTACTTATATTTATTACATTTATATATTTTGCTTAGAATCAACATTATAAGTAATTATATTAGTTTATAATTATAAGAGAGACTTTTATAAATAAAAAGTTTTAATTAAATAGTAGTAAAAAAGTGGACAATTAAAAGAGTTTATATTATAAATTCTAAAAATGTTTTGTTTTAAATAATTTTATGTTTTTTAATATTTATTCAAACTAATTAATAAGAAACTTATTTTATTTACTTTTTTAATTAGTAAAAAGATTAAATAAATAATTTTTTTGATTAAATGTAAGTGAAAAACAATAATTAATAACAGTAGCTTTTAAAAGAATTGTAATATTTTATTTATCAATTAAATTAATTTACAAAGAAATAAGGTTTTCTTATTAAGAGTCTTTGATTTAAAGCACAAATAAGTAGTAACTAATAAATGCATATTAAAGTTATTATAATAAGGATATAATTCTTCGTTATAAAACTTTTGATATAATAAATTATCCTTATATTTAAAAGTAAAAGGATATAAAATAATTAAAATTGTAAAAGTTTGTACACTATTAGTTTATTATCTTGTCTTTTTTTAAGACAAAAATAGAAAAATCAATGTTTTAGAAGATATTTATAAGTATGCTTAATAAATAATTTAATTGTTTAATTGTATTGAAATTAAGTAAGTAAAATTAATTGAGTTATTTTAATTAAATATTTATTGAAGTAAGTTATAAAATTAAAATGGAGAAAAAAGAAACGGAGAAAAAAGAAAAGCAATTTACTAAAATTATTTTTTTAAGAAAACTCCTAAGAGCGAGAAGCCACATCCTAGGGAAAATATCTCTACTTCATTTTAAGTATGAAATTCTGCCTAATTTATGCTACTAAAAGTTAATAAACAAGATCAGTTATGACCAAAGTAAAGGTATTTCTTTAATATTTTTTAGACTAAGTCCTTACTGACACTTCAGCTGTGCTATCGGTAGCCATATCAAGTGACCTGAATTGAATTGTATCAGGTTCAGGATATCCAGAAAATTCTATAAAGATCTGGAATTTCCAGACAGGTGCTCTCATAAGAACTTTAACGGGACATACTTCCTCAGTTAACTCGGTAGTAATATCCTCAGACTCTAGCTATATAGTATCAGGATCTGCTGATAACACGATCAAGATCTGAAACTTATAGACTGGTGCTATCCTAAGAACTATAACGGGACATACTTCTAGAGTTACCTCGGTAGTAATTTCCCCAGACTCTAGATATATTATATCAGGATCTGAAGACACTACTATAAAGATCTGAAATTTCCTCAATGGTGCTCTCCAAAGAACTTTGTCGGGTCATACTTCATATGTTATATCGGTAGTAATTTCCTATGAATCTAGATATATTATATCGGGATCTTCTGATACAACTATAAAGATTTGGGATTTCTAGACTGGTCAGCTTTTGCGAAATCTTACTGGGCATTCAGACTCAGTTTTATCGGTGATAGTGTCTAAGGATAATAGGTATATAATATCAGGTTATGTTGACAGTACTATTAAGATATGGGACTTCTCTTCTGGTTAGTGTATTCGTACTCTTCAAGGTCACTCAAGTTATGTATGAAGTATTCAGTTAAGTGTTGATTCAAGTGTTATATTTTCTGGATCTTACGATGAAACAATCAAGATCTGGAACTTTGATAAGGGTGAGTGTATATAGACTTTATAAGGACATAAATATGCAATAGATTCTATAGCATTGAGTGTTGATAATAGATGGTTGGTATCGGGAGGACTTGACAATATGATAAGAAAATGGAGAGTTTCGAGTTGAG
This sequence comes from Loxodes magnus, assembly GCA_946699065.1. NCBI lineage: Eukaryota > Ciliophora > Karyorelictea > Loxodida > Loxodidae > Loxodes > Loxodes magnus. Next base: position 18,783 of record CAMPDV010005546.1, read on the forward strand.
TAACTTATGATTTGACTTAATTTAATTTTACGATTAAAGATATAAGATATTGGTAATGCATTTAAATGAATGTTTAATGTTAATAATGTTTTTAGTTATATGAAGTTTTTTAATTTATTAATTAAAAATTTGTTATATTGTTAAATATTATTGGTTTAAAAAAAAGTTTGAGTGATAGGTTAAAGAAATTAGTGAGGTATGTTGATTTAAACTGGGTGATGTTTAAAAATATTTAAAATATAATTTTGTTAAATGAAAGAATGAAATAAGTTAAAGTTTAAATTTATGCTATAAAATTTTATGGATTTATTTTTAGATTTAGTAAAAATTTCAAGTTGAGTATAAATTTTCATTTTTTTTGTGAAGTGGTTAAAATATTATTTATAAGGTGAAGTAAGTTTATAATCTTTATTATTAATTAAAAAATTTAATTAAGTATTTATTTTATTTATTTTAAATTAAATTAAATTTTGTTTTTTTATTATTTATTTTTTATGATTGATTATTATTATTTATTGATATTATAAAATTTTAATATTTAAGTTTAATATGTTTTGTTTTTGATTGGATTATAAAATTTTTTGATATTAAGTTTTTTATTTATCATTAATTTTCGATTTTAGAGTTTAAATTTCATGAAAATAAAAAATTTCTTTTTTTGCTCAGCGTTTTACACTACCAAAGATATCTGGGACGGAATAAATTTTTTTATTTCTGGATAAAAAATTCTAAATAGGAATAAATTTTTTGATTTCGGGATAAAAAAATCTAAATAGGAATAAATTTAATTATTTTGGGATAAAAAATTCTAAATAGGAATAAATTTTTTGAAAGTAAATTTAAAAAAAGTTTTTAAAATTTCTTAGAAAAGCGTTTCTAAAATAATTTTGAAAATAATTATCTAAAATCGTTTTGGAAATTAAATTTGGAAATTAAATTTGGAAATTAATTTTAAAAATCTTTAAATTTTTTTTAAGGAATTTTTTTGAAAACTTTTTTTGATAAATATTTCTGGGACGGGATACATTTTTTTAATATGTAAAATAGGTTTTTTTTTAAAATAGACTTAAAACTAAAAAAAATTTGAATTTTTGGATGCTAATTTAATTTTTTAAGTTATATGTTAATAAATTTATTTAAATTTGTTTATTCTTGTGTTTAAGTTCAATAATAAATTTTTATTTTTATTTTAATATGTTTCGTTTCCGAATGGATTATAAAATTTTTTGATATTAAGTTTTTTATTTATCATTATCTTTCAATTTTAGAGCTTAAATTTCATGAAAATAAAAAATTTGTTTTTTTGCTCAGCGTTTTACACTACCAAAGATTTTCGGCACGGAATAAATTTAATTTTTTCGGGATAAAAATTTTAAAATAGGAATAAAATTTCAAGAAAAAATTCCAAATATAAAAGATTTTTGAGAAAAAATAGGAATTAAAAAATTTTTATTAAAATAGAATTTGGAAATTTTTTTTGTTGAAATGGTATTTTGTAAAAATTAAAAAAATGTTTTTGCTTTTAAGAAAATTTGTTTAAAAATTAAAAAAAAAACTTTTTTCTTTTTTATTTAAAAGTATATTTTTGATAAGGTTAATTATGTTTGAAATTATAAAAAAAAATTTATTGTTTATGCTTTGGAAAAAATACAATTTTTAATTTTGAACATCTTTTCTAGTAAATGAAAAAATTTGTTTTAAAATTTTTAATATTATAATAATTTACTTAAATGAAAAGGATCTCAAGAAAAAAGGAGATATAATAAAATAACCATGAAATCGTGAAAAAATTATCCTTTTTTCGCTCTGAGTTATACGCTACAAAAGAATTTCGGGTGGATAAATCCTTTTCTTAAAGGATAGAATTTTAAAAGATTTGAAAAGTTTTTTAAATGACTTTTAAGAAGTAAAGATAAAAAAATAAATTACAATTTTTGAAGAAACAAAATCAGTAAAATTTTTTTTTATAAGAGGGCTTAAAACTATTTTTTTAATGGATATTGTAAATTTTTAAAAATAACTAATCTAAAAAGAGCTAAAAAATCTCTTTATAAAAATATGATCAATCAAATAAAAAAAATGAGGTAAATACATCTGTAATAATAAATTTTATGCCAATTTACAAAGAATCTAAAAAAAGTAATTAAACAAGGATCTAAATAATGTATCTAACCTAACTATATAAAATATAGAAACAAAAATTTATTAATCAAGTTTAAAAATATTCTGCTTTATTATAATAATTAGAAAAATATTAAAAATTTAAGATTAGTAAAAGAGTTTTGAAAAGAGCTTACTACGACTAACTATCTGTTTTTAGTTTGCGAAAAGATGTTAATTTAGAAGAGGAAAACAAGTTTTTAAGAAAAATTGCTATATTAAGTATTTTTTCTCTTTAAAATTTTTCTCATTCTGTAATATTAAAAGAAAAGCTTTAAAGATAAACTTTCTGATTTTAAGCAACTTAAGCATATCTACTGTGCATATAGAAAATTGATTTTATTTATTAATCTTAAAATTTGAATTTCTAATGAAGCTATTTTATTAAAGTTGAAAGCTTTTTAAAAAATAGATTGATTATTTATCATATAAAAAGCATTTGCTAGTAAACTATATAAATAATTTGAATATATGCAAAATTATAAAAATCTTCACTTTCTTGTAAATTATCTTATATTTCCATCTAAAATAAGAATAAAATTATATTCTAATATTAAATAATAAGAATTAGCAAAATGAAAGTGTAAATAATTAAGAAATCAATATACCTTAATTATATCAAAAAGGTTAAAAGCTTTAATCTTTTGTATTAATTAAAATAATATACAAAGTGTAAGTTAATAACTATTATAATTATATCTATAAAAAATGGGAAATATTTCGTACAATATAAAAAGAAACATATATAGCATAATAAAAAGCAAAGTTTCTACTAAGCCGATAATGGTAATAGTACACAATTTCATAAATGATCTTAATAATGAGCTATTTTTGTTATATGCTAAATTATTAGACAACTAAATTATAATTTTTAATTTCACATTCCTTTAATAAATGTTTGGTTATTATACAATATAGTAATTTTTAATTTAAGATACTAAATATCCAAAGCATAATAATATTTAAAGTGGTTTAATAAATATAATTTTTAAAAGATTAAACACTTATTTAAATTTAAAATATCTTATCAAGAAATTAAATTAAAATGTTTTCATATTCATTTTCTAATTAAATAGTCATTATTTATTGTTCATTTATTTATTTTATTAATATTTTAAAGATTGTAATTATATTTATTCATAAAGTATGATATCAACTGAAAATTGCTAGATTATTTAAAGATAAAAACTTAATTATTAAAACAATTCTTTTATAAGATAAACAGTAATAAGATGATATTATAGTTTAAAAAGATAATTTTTCCTGCAAATTGATTTATAAAACAAAACTTAATTTTATGTGAGATTAATTGAAAATGTGGAAGAATTCGAGGAAATATAAAATAAATAGGTTATAAGATGCAATATATTGTCAAAAATATTTAGAATCTTTTCTGCAAACTTATCTCCATCTATTCTAAATGAAGAATTTAGATTTTTGTAAAACAACTCTAAGGTTTTTATTAGTCCAAGTGGCAGTTTAACTCTCTTTAATTGATCTAATAAAAGTTTTCTTTCTGTTGAGTCAAACATTTTTTCAACATCTATCAGTGTTGCTATCAATTTAGTATTACTTTTAGCACTTTTCCAATAGTTATCAATTATTTATTATATTATTCAAATTTATTAAGTTGTTTATCTATTTTTCATAAATCCCATTTATGAAGAACTAATCACATTTCTCTAATAAAGCAGATTGTATAATCTTCTCGTTAAAGCTTTATCATATAGTTTTATATAATATTAATAAGAGAAATAGGTATTCAGTTTTTCCAGTCATCTTTATTTCCTTTTTTAAATATTGGAATTACCGACAATGTATTTAATTCCTAAGGATTTATTCCAAATCTTAACATATTATTCAGAAAAGAGTAAAGAATTATTATCAAATATTATCCACCATATTTCAGAAATTCACTTTTTATTCAAGCTGAAGCAGCTGCTTTTCCATTCGTAATTTATTTATAATTTCTTGTATTTCTTGTATGGTAAAAAGATAAAATCCTTATAAATATGAGAGTTGATAATCTTTAATTTCCTAAATACTATCTTATATTTTATCTATTTTTTAATTACTGAGAATTATATTATTTAGTTAGATTAAAATTTTTGTTAAAAATAAATTCTTCCATGATTCAATGGATTTATTTTTGATTTCTTAATTAAAGTTTATTTAATTATTTTTTAGGCTTTTTAATATTCTTAGTATGTGAAAATATTTCTTTAGCATCTCCATTTAGAAGTAAAAGTTTCTTTTTTGCTTTAATTTTTTAAACTTTCAATTAAAAAATTTTTACTAAATATATAAGAGACAAAATACAATAATATTTTTATAATACAGCTAATCAAAATTTTAAGAGAATGAAAAAAGCTAAATATATACTGAACAGTTCAGTAATCTTAGCCAAATTTCCAGTAAACACTTACATTAAGTTGAACAAATAATTTAGACAAGAAATTATCATATATATAAGCTTAGAACCCAATCTTTTAATTTTAGAAAAGATCTTTAAGCTTGTTATTATCCTATTGATAATCCCTACTGTATGTGTGGAGAGTATGTTACATTCAAGCACATTTTTAGATGCATATACTATTCTAATATAAGAGATTGACTATCGTAAAAGATTGAGAATTATGACTTAAGCCGCTTTATAATATATGATTAAGGACTTATAAACTTCTTTCTAAAGTCTTATTTGAGATTTTTAGATCTATAAATAAAAATATTTCACAAGAAACTTATATCAAGAAGATTAGAATTATTAGAAATGGAAAAAGCAAAAAAGGAAAATATAAAGAGAGACTATAACAAGAGTAATTTAAAATTGATGAGATCAAGATTATAATTAAAAAGCATTAAAATCATTTACTAATGTCTATAATTAAAGGAAGCAATTCATGCAGTTATAGATGTCAAAAAACTCTTTTGATTTAAAATTTAAATAAACAGTTTCGTACAATAACTCTTTCATTAAAGTGAAATACTATTACTAAATAGCTTTAATTTATACCATTTATTTTTATAAATAAATTTTAAAATTTAAGTTCTAAAAACTAATTAAATTGCTAATGAAGCCATTTAAAGAATTCTTTATTTAACTATAATTAATAAAACATAGATAATATAAAGGAAGAAATATCTAAAAGGAATTTAAGTTCTAAGTAAACTAAAGAGAACCTTAGCTTTATTACTTTAATAATATAAATTCTAAATGATAGCAAAATATAGTTAAAAATAATCCTTTATAATAGTAAGATATTAATATTAAAAATACTATCTAAAATAATTAAACAATTATATGCTTAGCTAGAATTAATTATCTTTGTATCAATTTAAAACTAATAAAGAGGATGCTTTTCATAATTTTGATATGAGTTTTAAATAATTGGTTAACAATAAGCATTTGATTACTAGATTATAAAAATATAAAAGTTCACATTTGATAATTAATGTCTACAATAATTAAAACAATAATTTAGTAAATTAAAAAGTAAATATAGTTAAACGTATCTTTAGAGATAACTGTATAAAATAAAATTAATAAAGAATTATCAATAATTATAAATTTAATGAATGTATAATTTTTAGTTCTAAGTAATATAAGTAATTATAATAATAATCTTAACTAACTTTTATTATATTTTAAAGTTAAGTATAAATTATTAATTTCTATATCAAAATTTAATTAAACATAATATAATTATGTAAAATTAATTATTTTATAATTGTTAGTTAAAGAAATTTAAATATAAGTCATTATTATTAATTTGCTAATAATAAGAAAATTTACTTACTTAAAATATTTAACTATAATTAAATTACTTTATTTCTTTTATTTAAAACATATTTTAACTAAAACTATCCTTTAATATTTAAAGTGGTAAATGATTAAATTTTATTTATCTTATCATTTTTATTTTATATATATATCAACAATTATATTAGAAAACTTTTATTATTTTAGCTTAAAATTAATAAAATAAATGATAATTATTAAAATATTTTTTTTTTTTTAAATTAATAATTTAAAAATCTATTTACTATTTAAAGTTTAAATAATAAGTAATAATAATAAACTATAAGAGTTTAAATATTTTAAATATTGAGACATAATTGTATAATTATTGGCATTTAACCATGTAAATTACGCTAAATTTAAAAGTTTGCATATTTCATTCATGGTTCTCTTTCACTCTCATCTTGATAAAGAATTTTTAAGCTCATTAAATCTGTTTAGGGTTTTTAATATAACTTATTTTCTCTTCACTCTAGTTCTTAAAATCTCTAATGGTCCTTCTAAATATTATTGATGAAATAATTTTATATACTTATCTAATTTAATTGTCTTATCTTTTGTAAACTATTTATTAATATAGTTTTAGTCATATAAAACAAGTCCTTTACACTATTTTCCATTAATTATTTTAAGTTTATTACAATTTTTTTTAATATCTGCAAAAAGATTACGTTTGAAAATGTACTCAAACGTATCAATTCCTATCTACTTAAGCAAACTTTATTGAATTGAGTTTTAATATATCGACGATTCCGTTCATATTAAAGGTTATAAGATAAGTAATTAATTTTTTAGATTGAAATAGTTTCTTAAATTATACGTCTATTGTATTTAGCGTATATTATTAAAGAGAAAACTTTTTATATATCTCTTATTAAATCAACAAATCTTTTCGCTGTTTATATGACTGCATTTCTTTAAAGGCATTATTAGAATAAATTTTTTTTAATAATTCTATGCTTATTAAACTCTTTGAAATCATCAATTATAATATTTATTTGCAAATATTCATAAGTAAGCAAGGTTTTGATTATCTTGACAACTCTTAATTAAAAAATATATTTATCTTACTTCAAATTAATTTCTTTACTCTGATTTTGAGAATAAAGATTAAATGATGTAATTTTATCTTTTTTACTAAGTAGAATTATTTTTGCTAAATTGGAGCTATCATTGTCGATATTAAAATGAAAGGTAAAAATAAACTATTATTCCCAACACTTGTACAATATTTAATGAATTATAGATAGCTAATCTAAATCTTTCTCTATACATGTTGTTCTTACGTTAAAATTCTATTTTAGGAAATAATAGTATGCTTCATTATAGTAAAGCAAATAATTAAAGTAACGGCTTATTAAGGAGGAAACTTTGAAGCAAACATTTTAAATTTCTAAATTTTAATTCTAGAAGTATCCTTCAAACTATTGCTTCTTTTTCTTATTTAAGAATAGAAATAATTTGAGTAAAGGTTTGATATTAATAGGAATAAAGTAAATGGTATTTAGTTTTTTTTAGTTTCTAATAATCTAATAACTAGGTATGGGTTTGGATTTAGTAGAAGTAAAATAGGTTATAGTTTTTGTTATAATAGTAGAATGTAATATTTGTATGTTAAATAATAAATAGATATTATATAAGTTATTAAAGAAGTAATTTGAAATGAGTTATTTAGGTTTGTTAGTAAAAATATGTAAATAGTATATTTGATAGTAGTAATAGTAGTTTTGATAGTTACTGTTGATATAGTTAAATGTTATTTAAATAATGTTAAATGACTATGAATTGATAAATAAATAATTAGTATATTTAATTTAAAAATAATAAAATTAATTAATTAAATTATTATTTTATCAAAAAGATTAATTTAAATTAGTCATCAAAAATATAAAAGCATTATAAGGGATTATACTACTAATATTTTAAAACTATAAACATTATTATTCAAAATCAATATAATCATTAAATCATTAGTCTATTATTCATTAACTACTTTAAGTCAAAATACTAACTAATCATTTTATCCTTTTTAATCAAATTCAATTATCATTTATTAAATAATCCTAATTTACTTTAAATATTCTAAATTATCACTAAATCATATTCAATTTATTAAAAAGCCTAATTTAAACTTTCATAATCAAGGAATCCCTTTTAGAATATTTAAATATATATTAATCAAAGTATTTTAAATCTATTTTATTAAACTTAAACAACTAATTTTATATTATATTTTTATTACATTTTAGCTAGTTTATACTAAATCAAATAATTCAACTTTGTGGCATAAGAATTAATTATTTAATAATAATAATAATAATAATAAAACTTTAGAAATTATTTTTACTTAATAGGTTCATTAATATCACATAAATATTATCTCTTTTAATTTCAACTTTTTTCTATTAGAATTTATTAAGTTTTAGATATCTTTCGCTCTATTTATTAAATTAAGATAACCTTTTAATTTTAGAATTTAAAGCCAAAATTTGCTAAAAATAAGAATATTAATGTAATTTTTAGTTTAAATGTTTTAGTAATTGTATATTTATTTATAATTTTCTAAACGCTAAACTCTTTTTTAAGAAAGGTTTATTTGTAACTGTCTTACACATTTTATAAATTTTAAAATTCTTTAGAATATAATAAAAATATTTATTTAATTTTAGAAATAGTTCTTTACTTTATATAAAAATTTAGCTTTTTAAAAATATGTAAAATTTATAGAAATTTGTAGTTAAATATGTTTAAATTATAATTCATTTTAGGACTGTATTTTAATATTAATTTTTTTCTTCATAAACTTAATAAAAATTCTTAAAATTTATGATTTTCTTTTTCTTTACTAACGATTATCTAGAAATATTATTACTAAAGAATCATTTAAGATTTAACTCTTTTTTACTTCTAATATTTTTAGATTATAACATTAATTAAAATATCTTTTTATCTATTTTATTTTAAGAGGATCTAAATTAAAAATAATAAGGATTATCTGTTAATTGAATGAAATTTTACTTTTTTTAATTTTATTTATTATAAATTCTAAAGTTTATCTTACATTTTATCTTTATTAATTATTATCTTTTAACCTTATTTTTTTTAAAGGTGTCAGGATTCAAACCGGGATTCTTCGTGGCTCCTAAAAAGTAGGAGTTAACGACATCCTAGAAAGGTTAGGACCAGGAAAAGAGTAATAAAAAATCATCAATCAGGATGAATCTCCCACCTCTAAAAAAGCCTAAAAATAGGATAAGAATATTATGCGCTCGGAAGTCTCGAATCTCACCACATAATAGTAAATAAACTATGATTAGCTTGTTAAAATGGTGGTAGACCTCCAGGAAGAGGTAAAAATGTTGAAGAAAGACAATAAGAAGTTAATGTAAAACTTGAACTTGCAGAGGAAATAGAATCGAGACTCGTGACCTAAGAAAGAGACCTTAACGCATTTTGAAATATATCACAAGACTAGAGTAGTTAATCTCAAAACTAGCAATAGAAGCAGAAAGAACTAATCAGCAAATTAGAAAAAATAGAAGAAAATCAGTACAAACTACATCTTTAAATGGAATTGAAAGAATAAAGAAATGATTCAATGATAATTGAAGGTGACAATAACTTAAGATTTAAACCTAAACTTTAATTTTTATTATTTATAATTAATTAAAATTTTTGCAGCATTTTAATTAAGCAAAAAGATTGTTACGCTTGCAAAGCAATTTTTAATCTTGATATAATATGAAAATGATAACTAATTACTAATTTAATTTAAAAAATTATTTAATTATAAAAACATTAGCTTCATTTTTAAAGCCTTAACTTTAATAATATTTTCAATTATAATTCTAATTTAAATTAAAATTTTTGATATAAAATTTAAAAACTAAGTTAAAAATTAAAAATGGTTATTTTTTTTACTTATATTGATTAATATATATAATAATTAAAATTTATATGTGTTTACCATATTTCATATAGATAATAAAAAATGTTT
>CAMPDV010005547.1:0-29581 GCA_946699065.1 Loxodes magnus
ATTAAAACTTATCATTAGATATTCTTTTCTTACTTTACTTCTTCACTTTTCTATAGGCTAACTTTTATCTACAAGCATATCTTGACAAACCGAATACAGATTCGTAATTATAATAATATAAATAATATTTTGGATATTCTATCTTATATTTTAATGATTGCTATTAAAACTTATCATTAGATATTCTTTTCTTACTTTACTTCTTCACTTTTCTATAGGCTAACTTTTATCTACAAGCATATCTTGACAAACCGAATACAGATTCGTAATTATTATATTATTACTAACATTTTGGATATTCTAACTTATATTTTAGTGCTTGCTACGAATACTTATCATTAGATTTCTTTTCTTACTTTACTTCTTCACTTTTCTAAATACTTATTACTTCTCAAAGCATACTCCTTAAAACTGAAACTCTATCTTCTTTTCTTACTTTACTTCTTCACTTTTCTATAGGCTAACTTTCATCTACAAGCATATCTTGACAAACCGAATACAGATTCGTAATTATTATATTATTACTAACATTTTGGATATTCTAACTTATATTTTAATGATTGCTATTAAAACTTATCATTAGATATTCTTTTCTTACTTTACTTCTTCACTTTTCTAAATACTTATTACTTCTCAAAGCATACTCCTTAAAACTGAAACTCTATCTTCTTTTCTTACTTTACTTCTTCACTTTTCTATAGGCTAACTTTCATCTACAAGCATATCTTGACAAACCGAATACAGATTCGTAATTATTATATTATTACTAACATTTTGGATATTCTAACTTATATTTTAGTGCTTGCTACGAATACTTATCATTAGATTTCTTTTCTTACTTTACTTCTTCACTTTTCTATAGGCTAACTTTTATCTACAAGCATATCTTGACAAACCGAATACAGATTCGTAATTATTATATTATTACTAACATTTTGGATATTCTAACTTATATTTTAGTGCTTGCTACGAATACTTATCATTAGATTTCTTTTCTTACTTTACTTCTTCACTTTTCTATAGGCTAACTTTTATCTACAAGCATATCTTGACAAACCGAATACAGATTCGTAATTATTATATTATTACTAACATTTTGGATATTCTAACTTATATTTTAATGATTGCTATTAAAACTTATCATTAGATATTCTTTTCTTACTTTACTTCTTCACTTTTCTAAATACTTATTACTTCTCAAAGCATACTCCTTAAAACTGAAACTCTATCTTCTTTTCTTACTTTACTTCTTCACTTTTCTATAGGCTAACTTTCATCTACAAGCATATCTTGACAAACCGAATACAGATTCGTAATTATAATAATATAAATAATATTTTGGATATTCTATCTTATATTTTAATGATTGCTATTAAAACTTATCATTAGATATTCTTTTCTTACTTTACTTCTTCACTTTTCTATAGGCTAACTTTCATCTACAAGCATATCTTGACAAACCGAATACAGTTTCGTAATTATAATAATATAAATAATATTTTGGATATTCTATCTTATATTTTAATGATTGCTATTAAAACTTATCATTAGATATTCTTTTCTTACTTTACTTCTTCACTTTTCTATAGGCTAACTTTTATCTACAAGCATATCTTGACAAACCGAATACAGATTCGTAATTATAATAATATAAATAATATTTTGGATATTCTATCTTATATTTTAATGATTGCTATTAAAACTTATCATTAGATATTCTTTTCTTACTTTACTTCTTCACTTTTCTATAGGCTAACTTTTATCTACAAGCATATCTTGACAAACCGAATACAGATTCGTAATTATTATATTATTACTAACATTTTGGATATTCTAACTTATATTTTAGTGCTTGCTACGAATACTTATCATTAGATTTCTTTTCTTACTTTACTTCTTCACTTTTCTAAATACTTATTACTTCTCAAAGCATACTCCTTAAAACTGAAACTCTATCTTCTTTTCTTACTTTACTTCTTCACTTTTCTATAGGCTAACTTTCATCTACAAGCATATCTTGACAAACCGAATACAGATTCGTAATTATTATATTATTACTAACATTTTGGATATTCTAACTTATATTTTAATGATTGCTATTAAAACTTATCATTAGATATTCTTTTCTTACTTTACTTCTTCACTTTTCTAAATACTTATTACTTCTCAAAGCATACTCCTTAAAACTGAAACTCTATCTTCTTTTCTTACTTTACTTCTTCACTTTTCTATAGGCTAACTTTCATCTACAAGCATATCTTGACAAACCGAATACAGATTCGTAATTATTATATTATTACTAACATTTTGGATATTCTAACTTATATTTTAGTGCTTGCTACGAATACTTATCATTAGATTTCTTTTCTTACTTTACTTCTTCACTTTTCTATAGGCTAACTTTTATCTACAAGCATATCTTGACAAACCGAATACAGATTCGTAATTATTATATTATTACTAACATTTTGGATATTCTAACTTATATTTTAATGATTGCTATTAAAACTTATCATTAGATATTCTTTTCTTACTTTACTTCTTCACTTTTCTAAATACTTATTACTTCTCAAAGCATACTCCTTAAAACTGAAACTCTATCTTCTTTTCTTACTTTACTTCTTCACTTTTCTATAGGCTAACTTTCATCTACAAGCATATCTTGACAAACCGAATACAGTTTCGTAATTATAATAATATAAATAATATTTTGGATATTCTATCTTATATTTTAATGATTGCTATTAAAACTTATCATTAGATATTCTTTTCTTACTTTACTTCTTCACTTTTCTATAGGCTAACTTTTATCTACAAGCATATCTTGACAAACCGAATACAGATTCGTAATTATAATAATATAAATAATATTTTGGATATTCTATCTTATATTTTAATGATTGCTATTAAAACTTATCATTAGATATTCTTTTCTTACTTTACTTCTTCACTTTTCTATAGGCTAACTTTCATCTACAAGCATATCTTGACAAACCGAATACAGTTTCGTAATTATAATAATATAAATAATATTTTGGATATTCTATCTTATATTTTAATGATTGCTATTAAAACTTATCATTAGATATTCTTTTCTTACTTTACTTCTTCACTTTTCTATAGGCTAACTTTCATCTACAAGCATATCTTGACAAACCGAATACAGTTTCGTAATTATAATAATATAAATAATATTTTGGATATTCTATCTTATATTTTAATGATTGCTATTAAAACTTATCATTAGATATTCTTTTCTTACTTTACTTCTTCACTTTTCTATAGGCTAACTTTTATCTACAAGCATATCTTGACAAACCGAATACAGATTCGTAATTATAATAATATAAATAATATTTTGGATATTCTATCTTATATTTTAATGATTGCTATTAAAACTTATCATTAGATATTCTTTTCTTACTTTACTTCTTCACTTTTCTATAGGCTAACTTTTATCTACAAGCATATCTTGACAAACCGAATACAGATTCGTAATTATTATATTATTACTAACATTTTGGATATTCTAACTTATATTTTAGTGCTTGCTACGAATACTTATCATTAGATTTCTTTTCTTACTTTACTTCTTCACTTTTCTAAATACTTATTACTTCTCAAAGCATACTCCTTAAAACTGAAACTCTATCTTCTTTTCTTACTTTACTTCTTCACTTTTCTATAGGCTAACTTTCATCTACAAGCATATCTTGACAAACCGAATACAGATTCGTAATTATTATATTATTACTAACATTTTGGATATTCTAACTTATATTTTAATGATTGCTATTAAAACTTATCATTAGATATTCTTTTCTTACTTTACTTCTTCACTTTTCTAAATACTTATTACTTCTCAAAGCATACTCCTTAAAACTGAAACTCTATCTTCTTTTCTTACTTTACTTCTTCACTTTTCTATAGGCTAACTTTCATCTACAAGCATATCTTGACAAACCGAATACAGATTCGTAATTATAATAATATAAATAATATTTTGGATATTCTATCTTATATTTTAATGATTGCTATTAAAACTTATCATTAGATATTCTTTTCTTACTTTACTTCTTCACTTTTCTATAGGCTAACTTTCATCTACAAGCATATCTTGACAAACCGAATACAGATTCGTAATTATAATAATATAAATAATATTTTGGATATTCTATCTTATATTTTAATGATTGCTATTAAAACTTATCATTAGATATTCTTTTCTTACTTTACTTCTTCACTTTTCTATAGGCTAACTTTCATCTACAAGCATATCTTGACAAACCGAATACAGTTTCGTAATTATAATAATATAAATAATATTTTGGATATTCTATCTTATATTTTAGTGCTTGCTACGAATACTTATCATTAGATTTCTTTTCTTACTTTACTTCTTCACTTTTCTATAGGCTAACTTTCATCTACAAGCATATCTTGACAAACCGAATACAGATTCGTAATTATAATAATATAAATAATATTTTGGATATTCTATCTTATATTTTAATGATTGCTATTAAAACTTATCATTAGATATTCTTTTCTTACTTTACTTCTTCACTTTTCTATAGGCTAACTTTTATCTACAAGCATATCTTGACAAACCGAATACAGATTCGTAATTATAATAATATAAATAATATTTTGGATATTCTATCTTATATTTTAATGATTGCTATTAAAACTTATCATTAGATATTCTTTTCTTACTTTACTTCTTCACTTTTCTATAGGCTAACTTTCATCTACAAGCATATCTTGACAAACCGAATACAGTTTCGTAATTATAATAATATAAATAATATTTTGGATATTCTATCTTATATTTTAATGATTGCTATTAAAACTTATCATTAGATATTCTTTTCTTACTTTACTTCTTCACTTTTCTATAGGCTAACTTTTATCTACAAGCATATCTTGACAAACCGAATACAGATTCGTAATTATAATAATATAAATAATATTTTGGATATTCTATCTTATATTTTAATGATTGCTATTAAAACTTATCATTAGATATTCTTTTCTTACTTTACTTCTTCACTTTTCTATAGGCTAACTTTTATCTACAAGCATATCTTGACAAACCGAATACAGATTCGTAATTATTATATTATTACTAACATTTTGGATATTCTAACTTATATTTTAGTGCTTGCTACGAATACTTATCATTAGATTTCTTTTCTTACTTTACTTCTTCACTTTTCTAAATACTTATTACTTCTCAAAGCATACTCCTTAAAACTGAAACTCTATCTTCTTTTCTTACTTTACTTCTTCACTTTTCTATAGGCTAACTTTCATCTACAAGCATATCTTGACAAACCGAATACAGATTCGTAATTATTATATTATTACTAACATTTTGGATATTCTAACTTATATTTTAATGATTGCTATTAAAACTTATCATTAGATATTCTTTTCTTACTTTACTTCTTCACTTTTCTAAATACTTATTACTTCTCAAAGCATACTCCTTAAAACTGAAACTCTATCTTCTTTTCTTACTTTACTTCTTCACTTTTCTATAGGCTAACTTTCATCTACAAGCATATCTTGACAAACCGAATACAGATTCGTAATTATTATATTATTACTAACATTTTGGATATTCTAACTTATATTTTAGTGCTTGCTACGAATACTTATCATTAGATTTCTTTTCTTACTTTACTTCTTCACTTTTCTATAGGCTAACTTTTATCTACAAGCATATCTTGACAAACCGAATACAGATTCGTAATTATTATATTATTACTAACATTTTGGATATTCTAACTTATATTTTAGTGCTTGCTACGAATACTTATCATTAGATTTCTTTTCTTACTTTACTTCTTCACTTTTCTATAGGCTAACTTTCATCTACAAGCATATCTTGACAAACCGAATACAGATTCGTAATTATAATAATATAAATAATATTTTGGATATTCTATCTTATATTTTAATGATTGCTATTAAAACTTATCATTAGATATTCTTTTCTTACTTTACTTCTTCACTTTTCTAAATACTTATTACTTCTCAAAGCATACTCCTTAAAACTGAAACTCTATCTTCTTTTCTTACTTTACTTCTTCACTTTTCTATAGGCTAACTTTCATCTACAAGCATATCTTGACAAACCGAATACAGTTTCGTAATTATAATAATATAAATAATATTTTGGATATTCTATCTTATATTTTAATGATTGCTATTAAAACTTATCATTAGATATTCTTTTCTTACTTTACTTCTTCACTTTTCTATAGGCTAACTTTTATCTACAAGCATATCTTGACAAACCGAATACAGATTCGTAATTATAATAATATAAATAATATTTTGGATATTCTATCTTATATTTTAATGATTGCTATTAAAACTTATCATTAGATATTCTTTTCTTACTTTACTTCTTCACTTTTCTATAGGCTAACTTTTATCTACAAGCATATCTTGACAAACCGAATACAGATTCGTAATTATTATATTATTACTAACATTTTGGATATTCTAACTTATATTTTAGTGCTTGCTACGAATACTTATCATTAGATTTCTTTTCTTACTTTACTTCTTCACTTTTCTAAATACTTATTACTTCTCAAAGCATACTCCTTAAAACTGAAACTCTATCTTCTTTTCTTACTTTACTTCTTCACTTTTCTATAGGCTAACTTTCATCTACAAGCATATCTTGACAAACCGAATACAGATTCGTAATTATTATATTATTACTAACATTTTGGATATTCTAACTTATATTTTAATGATTGCTATTAAAACTTATCATTAGATATTCTTTTCTTACTTTACTTCTTCACTTTTCTAAATACTTATTACTTCTCAAAGCATACTCCTTAAAACTGAAACTCTATCTTCTTTTCTTACTTTACTTCTTCACTTTTCTATAGGCTAACTTTCATCTACAAGCATATCTTGACAAACCGAATACAGATTCGTAATTATAATATTATAACTAATATTTTGGATATTCTATCTTATATTTTAATGATTGCTATTAAAACTTATCATTAGATATTCTTTTCTTACTTTACTTCTTCACTTTTCTATAGGCTAACTTTCATCTACAAGCATATCTTGACAAACCGAATACAGATTCGTAATTATAATAATATAAATAATATTTTGGATATTCTATCTTATATTTTAGTGCTTGCTACGAATACTTATCATTAGATTTCTTTTCTTACTTTACTTCTTCACTTTTCTATAGGCTAACTTTCATCTACAAGCATATCTTGACAAACCGAATACAGATTCGTAATTATAATAATATAAATAATATTTTGGATATTCTATCTTATATTTTAATGATTGCTATTAAAACTTATCATTAGATATTCTTTTCTTACTTTACTTCTTCACTTTTCTATAGGCTAACTTTTATCTACAAGCATATCTTGACAAACCGAATACAGATTCGTAATTATAATAATATAAATAATATTTTGGATATTCTATCTTATATTTTAATGATTGCTATTAAAACTTATCATTAGATATTCTTTTCTTACTTTACTTCTTCACTTTTCTATAGGCTAACTTTCATCTACAAGCATATCTTGACAAACCGAATACAGTTTCGTAATTATAATAATATAAATAATATTTTGGATATTCTATCTTATATTTTAATGATTGCTATTAAAACTTATCATTAGATATTCTTTTCTTACTTTACTTCTTCACTTTTCTATAGGCTAACTTTTATCTACAAGCATATCTTGACAAACCGAATACAGATTCGTAATTATAATAATATAAATAATATTTTGGATATTCTATCTTATATTTTAATGATTGCTATTAAAACTTATCATTAGATATTCTTTTCTTACTTTACTTCTTCACTTTTCTATAGGCTAACTTTTATCTACAAGCATATCTTGACAAACCGAATACAGATTCGTAATTATTATATTATTACTAACATTTTGGATATTCTAACTTATATTTTAGTGCTTGCTACGAATACTTATCATTAGATTTCTTTTCTTACTTTACTTCTTCACTTTTCTAAATACTTATTACTTCTCAAAGCATACTCCTTAAAACTGAAACTCTATCTTCTTTTCTTACTTTACTTCTTCACTTTTCTATAGGCTAACTTTCATCTACAAGCATATCTTGACAAACCGAATACAGATTCGTAATTATTATATTATTACTAACATTTTGGATATTCTAACTTATATTTTAATGATTGCTATTAAAACTTATCATTAGATATTCTTTTCTTACTTTACTTCTTCACTTTTCTAAATACTTATTACTTCTCAAAGCATACTCCTTAAAACTGAAACTCTATCTTCTTTTCTTACTTTACTTCTTCACTTTTCTATAGGCTAACTTTCATCTACAAGCATATCTTGACAAACCGAATACAGATTCGTAATTATTATATTATTACTAACATTTTGGATATTCTAACTTATATTTTAGTGCTTGCTACGAATACTTATCATTAGATTTCTTTTCTTACTTTACTTCTTCACTTTTCTATAGGCTAACTTTTATCTACAAGCATATCTTGACAAACCGAATACAGATTCGTAATTATTATATTATTACTAACATTTTGGATATTCTAACTTATATTTTAGTGCTTGCTACGAATACTTATCATTAGATTTCTTTTCTTACTTTACTTCTTCACTTTTCTATAGGCTAACTTTCATCTACAAGCATATCTTGACAAACCGAATACAGATTCGTAATTATAATAATATAAATAATATTTTGGATATTCTATCTTATATTTTAATGATTGCTATTAAAACTTATCATTAGATATTCTTTTCTTACTTTACTTCTTCACTTTTCTAAATACTTATTACTTCTCAAAGCATACTCCTTAAAACTGAAACTCTATCTTCTTTTCTTACTTTACTTCTTCACTTTTCTATAGGCTAACTTTCATCTACAAGCATATCTTGACAAACCGAATACAGTTTCGTAATTATAATAATATAAATAATATTTTGGATATTCTATCTTATATTTTAATGATTGCTATTAAAACTTATCATTAGATATTCTTTTCTTACTTTACTTCTTCACTTTTCTATAGGCTAACTTTTATCTACAAGCATATCTTGACAAACCGAATACAGATTCGTAATTATAATAATATAAATAATATTTTGGATATTCTATCTTATATTTTAATGATTGCTATTAAAACTTATCATTAGATATTCTTTTCTTACTTTACTTCTTCACTTTTCTATAGGCTAACTTTCATCTACAAGCATATCTTGACAAACCGAATACAGTTTCGTAATTATAATAATATAAATAATATTTTGGATATTCTATCTTATATTTTAATGATTGCTATTAAAACTTATCATTAGATATTCTTTTCTTACTTTACTTCTTCACTTTTCTATAGGCTAACTTTCATCTACAAGCATATCTTGACAAACCGAATACAGTTTCGTAATTATAATAATATAAATAATATTTTGGATATTCTATCTTATATTTTAATGATTGCTATTAAAACTTATCATTAGATATTCTTTTCTTACTTTACTTCTTCACTTTTCTATAGGCTAACTTTTATCTACAAGCATATCTTGACAAACCGAATACAGATTCGTAATTATAATAATATAAATAATATTTTGGATATTCTATCTTATATTTTAATGATTGCTATTAAAACTTATCATTAGATATTCTTTTCTTACTTTACTTCTTCACTTTTCTATAGGCTAACTTTTATCTACAAGCATATCTTGACAAACCGAATACAGATTCGTAATTATTATATTATTACTAACATTTTGGATATTCTAACTTATATTTTAGTGCTTGCT
This sequence comes from Loxodes magnus, assembly GCA_946699065.1. Taxonomy (NCBI): domain Eukaryota; phylum Ciliophora; class Karyorelictea; order Loxodida; family Loxodidae; genus Loxodes; species Loxodes magnus. Next base: position 9,852 of record CAMPDV010005547.1, read on the forward strand.
ACGAATACTTATCATTAGATTTCTTTTCTTACTTTACTTCTTCACTTTTCTAAATACTTATTACTTCTCAAAGCATACTCCTTAAAACTGAAACTCTATCTTCTTTTCTTACTTTACTTCTTCACTTTTCTATAGGCTAACTTTCATCTACAAGCATATCTTGACAAACCGAATACAGATTCGTAATTATTATATTATTACTAACATTTTGGATATTCTAACTTATATTTTAATGATTGCTATTAAAACTTATCATTAGATATTCTTTTCTTACTTTACTTCTTCACTTTTCTAAATACTTATTACTTCTCAAAGCATACTCCTTAAAACTGAAACTCTATCTTCTTTTCTTACTTTACTTCTTCACTTTTCTATAGGCTAACTTTCATCTACAAGCATATCTTGACAAACCGAATACAGATTCGTAATTATAATAATATAAATAATATTTTGGATATTCTATCTTATATTTTAATGATTGCTATTAAAACTTATCATTAGATATTCTTTTCTTACTTTACTTCTTCACTTTTCTATAGGCTAACTTTTATCTACAAGCATATCTTGACAAACCGAATACAGATTCGTAATTATAATAATATAAATAATATTTTGGATATTCTATCTTATATTTTAATGATTGCTACGAAACTTATCATTAGATCTTCTTTTCTTACTTTACTTCTTCACTTTTCTATAGGCTAACTTTCATCTACAAGCATATCTTGACAAACCGAATACAGATTCGTAATTATAATAATATAAATAATATTTTGGATATTCTATCTTATATTTTAATGATTGCTATTAAAACTTATCATTAGATATTCTTTTCTTACTTTACTTCTTCACTTTTCTATAGGCTAACTTTTATCTACAAGCATATCTTGACAAACCGAATACAGATTCGTAATTATAATAATATAAATAATATTTTGGATATTCTATCTTATATTTTAATGATTGCTATTAAAACTTATCATTAGATATTCTTTTCTTACTTTACTTCTTCACTTTTCTATAGGCTAACTTTCATCTACAAGCATATCTTGACAAACCGAATACAGATTCGTAATTATTATATTATTACTAACATTTTGGATATTCTAACTTATATTTTAATGATTGCTATTAAAACTTATCATTAGATATTCTTTTCTTACTTTACTTCTTCACTTTTCTAAATACTTATTACTTCTCAAAGCATACTCCTTAAAACTGAAACTCTATCTTCTTTTCTTACTTTACTTCTTCACTTTTCTATAGGCTAACTTTCATCTACAAGCATATCTTGACAAACCGAATACAGATTCGTAATTATAATAATATAAATAATATTTTGGATATTCTATCTTATATTTTAATGATTGCTATTAAAACTTATCATTAGATATTCTTTTCTTACTTTACTTCTTCACTTTTCTATAGGCTAACTTTTATCTACAAGCATATCTTGACAAACCGAATACTCTTCGTAATTATAATAATATCACTTTTCTATAGGCTAATCTATATTTTGGATATTCTATCTTATATTTTAGTGCTTGCTACGAATACTTATCATTAGATTTCTTTTCTTACTTTACTTCTTCACTTTTCTATAGGCTAACTTTCATCTACAAGCATATCTTGACAAACCGAATACAGATTCGTAATTATTATATTATTACTAACATTTTGGATATTCTAACTTATATTTTAGTGCTTGCTACGAATACTTATCATTAGATTTCTTTTCTTACTTTACTTCTTCACTTTTCTATAGGCTAACTTTCATCTACAAGCATATCTTGACAAACCGAATACAGATTCGTAATTATAATAATATAAATAATATTTTGGATATTCTATCTTATATTTTAATGATTGCTATTAAAACTTATCATTAGATATTCTTTTCTTACTTTACTTCTTCACTTTTCTATAGGCTAACTTTCATCTACAAGCATATCTTGACAAACCGAATACAGTTTCGTAATTATAATAATATAAATAATATTTTGGATATTCTATCTTATATTTTAATGATTGCTATTAAAACTTATCATTAGATATTCTTTTCTTACTTTACTTCTTCACTTTTCTATAGGCTAACTTTTATCTACAAGCATATCTTGACAAACCGAATACAGATTCGTAATTATAATAATATAAATAATATTTTGGATATTCTATCTTATATTTTAATGATTGCTATTAAAACTTATCATTAGATATTCTTTTCTTACTTTACTTCTTCACTTTTCTATAGGCTAACTTTTATCTACAAGCATATCTTGACAAACCGAATACAGATTCGTAATTATTATATTATTACTAACATTTTGGATATTCTAACTTATATTTTAGTGCTTGCTACGAATACTTATCATTAGATTTCTTTTCTTACTTTACTTCTTCACTTTTCTAAATACTTATTACTTCTCAAAGCATACTCCTTAAAACTGAAACTCTATCTTCTTTTCTTACTTTACTTCTTCACTTTTCTATAGGCTAACTTTCATCTACAAGCATATCTTGACAAACCGAATACAGATTCGTAATTATTATATTATTACTAACATTTTGGATATTCTAACTTATATTTTAATGATTGCTATTAAAACTTATCATTAGATATTCTTTTCTTACTTTACTTCTTCACTTTTCTAAATACTTATTACTTCTCAAAGCATACTCCTTAAAACTGAAACTCTATCTTCTTTTCTTACTTTACTTCTTCACTTTTCTATAGGCTAACTTTCATCTACAAGCATATCTTGACAAACCGAATACAGATTCGTAATTATTATATTATTACTAACATTTTGGATATTCTAACTTATATTTTAATGATTGCTACGAATACTTATCATTAGATTTCTTTTCTTACTTTACTTCTTCACTTTTCTATAGGCTAACTTTTATCTACAAGCATATCTTGACAAACCGAATACAGATTCGTAATTATTATATTATTACTAACATTTTGGATATTCTAACTTATATTTTAGTGCTTGCTACGAATACTTATCATTAGATTTCTTTTCTTACTTTACTTCTTCACTTTTCTATAGGCTAACTTTCATCTACAAGCATATCTTGACAAACCGAATACAGATTCGTAATTATAATAATATAAATAATATTTTGGATATTCTATCTTATATTTTAATGATTGCTATTAAAACTTATCATTAGATATTCTTTTCTTACTTTACTTCTCACTTTTCTAAATACTTATTACTTCTCATACTCCTTAAAACTGAAACTCTATCTTCTTTTCTTACTTTACTTCTTCACTTTTCTATAGGCTAACTTTCATCTACAAGCATATCTTGACAAACCGAATACAGTTTCGTAATTATAATAATATAAATAATATTTTGGATATTCTATCTTATATTTTAATGATTGCTATTAAAACTTATCATTAGATATTCTTTTCTTACTTTACTTCTTCACTTTTCTATAGGCTAACTTTTATCTACAAGCATATCTTGACAAACCGAATACAGATTCGTAATTATAATAATATAAATAATATTTTGGATATTCTATCTTATATTTTAATGATTGCTATTAAAACTTATCATTAGATATTCTTTTCTTACTTTACTTCTTCACTTTTCTATAGGCTAACTTTCATCTACAAGCATATCTTGACAAACCGAATACAGATTCGTAATTATTATATTATTACTAACATTTTGGATATTCTAACTTATATTTTAATGATTGCTACGAAAACTTATCATTAGATATTCTTTTCTTACTTTACTTCTTCACTTTTCTATAGCATACTCCTTAAAACTGCTACTTTTACTTCTCACAAGCATATCTCTTGACAAACCGAATACAGATTCGTAATTATTATATTATTACTAACATTTTGGATATTCTAACTTATATTTTAGTGCTTGCTACGAATACTTATCATTAGATTTCTTTTCTTACTTTACTTCTTCACTTTTCTATAGGCTAACTTTCATCTACAAGCATATCTTGACAAACCGAATACAGATTCGTAATTATAATAATATAAATAATATTTTGGATATTCTATCTTATATTTTAATGATTGCTATTAAAACTTATCATTAGATATTCTTTTCTTACTTTACTTCTTCACTTTTCTAAATACTTATTACTTCTCAAAGCATACTCCTTAAAACTGAAACTCTATCTTCTTTTCTTACTTTACTTCTTCACTTTTCTATAGGCTAACTTTCATCTACAAGCATATCTTGACAAACCGAATACAGATTCGTAATTATTATATTATTACTAACATTTTGGATATTCTAACTTATATTTTAATGATTGCTATTAAAACTTATCATTAGATATTCTTTTCTTACTTTACTTCTTCACTTTTCTAAATACTTATTACTTCTCAAAGCATACTCCTTAAAACTGAAACTCTATCTTCTTTTCTTACTTTACTTCTTCACTTTTCTATAGGCTAACTTTCATCTACAAGCATATCTTGACAAACCGAATACAGATTCGTAATTATTATATTATTACTAACATTTTGGATATTCTAACTTATATTTTAGTGCTTGCTACGAATACTTATCATTAGATTTCTTTTCTTACTTTACTTCTTCACTTTTCTATAGGCTAACTTCTCAAAGCATATCTTACTGAAAGAATAGGCTAACTATCTTTCGAATACAGATTCGTAATTATATCTTTACTTCTTCACTTTTGGATATTCTAACTTATACAGATTCGTATACAGATTCGTATTATAATAATATAAATAATATTTTGGATATTCTATCTTATATTTTAATGATTGCTATTAAAACTTATCATTAGATATTCTTTTCTTACTTTACTTCTTCACTTTTCTATAGGCTAACTTTCATCTACAAGCATATCTTGACAAACCGAATACAGTTTCGTAATTATAATAATATAAATAATATTTTGGATATTCTATCTTATATTTTAATGATTGCTATTAAAACTTATCATTAGATATTCTTTTCTTACTTTACTTCTTCACTTTTCTATAGGCTAACTTTTATCTACAAGCATATCTTGACAAACCGAATACAGATTCGTAATTATAATAATATAAATAATATTTTGGATATTCTATCTTATATTTTAATGATTGCTATTAAAACTTATCATTAGATATTCTTTTCTTACTTTACTTCTTCACTTTTCTATAGGCTAACTTTTATCTACAAGCATATCTTGACAAACCGAATACAGATTCGTAATTATAATAATATAAATAATATTTTGGATATTCTATCTTATATTTTAATGATTGCTATTAAAACTTATCATTAGATATTCTTTTCTTACTTTACTTCTTCACTTTTCTATAGGCTAACTTTTATCTACAAGCATATCTTGACAAACCGAATACAGATTCGTAATTATAATAATATAAATAATATTTTGGATATTCTATCTTATATTTTAATGATTGCTATTAAAACTTATCATTAGATATTCTTTTCTTACTTTACTTCTTCACTTTTCTATAGGCTAACTTTCATCTAAAGCATATCTTTAAAACGAATACAGATTCGTAATATTCTTTTATTACTTTACTTTTGGATTTTCTATAGGCTAACTTTCATCTACAAGCATATCTTGACAAACCGAATACAGATTCTTTTCTTACTTTACTTCTTCACTTTTCTATAGGCTAACTTATATCTACAAGCATATCTTGACAAACCGAATACAGATTCGTAATTATTATTTTATTACTAACATTTTGGATATTCTAACTTATATTTTAGTGCTTGCTACGAATACTTATCATTAGATTTCTTTTCTTACTTTACTTCTTCACTTTTCTATAGGCTAACTTTCATCTACAAGCATATCTTGACAAACCGAATACAGATTCGTAATTATAATAATATAAATAATATTTTGGATATTCTATCTTATATTTTAATGATTGCTATTAAAACTTATCATTAGATATTCTTTTCTTACTTTACTTCTTCACTTTTCTAAATACTTATTACTTCTCAAAGCATACTCCTTAAAACTGAAACTCTATCTTCTTTTCTTACTTTACTTCTTCACTTTTCTATAGGCTAACTTTCATCTACAAGCATATCTTGACAAACCGAATACAGATTCGTAATTATTATATTATTACTAACATTTTGGATATTCTAACTTATATTTTAATGATTGCTATTAAAACTTATCATTAGATATTCTTTTCTTACTTTACTTCTTCACTTTTCTAAATACTTATTACTTCTCAAAGCATACTCCTTAAAACTGAAACTCTATCTTCTTTTCTTACTTTACTTCTTCACTTTTCTATAGGCTAACTTTCATCTACAAGCATATCTTGACAAACCGAATACAGATTCGTAATTATTATATTATTACTAACATTTTGTCAAGATATACGAATCTGTATTCGGTTTGTAGATAGAAAAGTTAGCCTATAGAAAAGTGAAGAAGTAAAGTAAGAAAAGAATATCTAATGATAAGTTTTAATAGCAATCACTAAAATATGATAGAATATCCAAAATGTTATTTATATTATGTCACAATTACGAATCTGTATTCGGTTTGTCAAGATATGCTTGTAGATGAAAGTTAGCCTATTGAAAAGTGAAGAAGTAAAGTAAGAAAAGAATATCTAATGATAAGTTTTAATAGCAATCACTAAAATATAAGATAGAATATCCAAAATATTAATTATTATATAATAATTACGAAACTGTATTCGGTTTGTCAAGATATGCTTGTAGATGAAAGTTAGCCTATAGAAAAGTGAAGAAGTAAAGTAAGATAAGTTTCAGAGGATATCTAATAAGTATAAGTTTGAATATCGTAGCAAGCATCTAATATATGAGATAGAATATCCAAAATATTATTTAATAATGTACAATTACGAATCTGTATTCGGTTTGTCAAGATATGCTTGTAGATGAAAGTTAGCCTATAGAAAAGTGAAGAAGTAAAGTAAGAAAAGAATATCTAATGATAAGTTTTCGTAGCACTAAAATATAAGTTAGAATATCCAAAATGTTAATTATTATATAATAATTAAATCTGTATTCGGTTTGTCAAGATAGTAGATAGTTAGCCTATAATAATTACGAATCTGTATTCGGTTTGTCAAGATATGCTTGTAGATGAAAGTTAGCCTATAGAAAAGTGAAGAAGTAAAGTAAGAAAAGAATGAAGAAGATAAGAAGATAGTTCAGTTTTAAGGAGTATGCAAGTTTATAAGTAATAATTAGAATATCCAAGATATGCTTGTAGTAATAATATAATAATTACGAATCTGTATTTTGTCAAGATAGTAATGAAGAAGTAAAGTAGTTTCCTATTTAGAAAAGTGAAGAAGTAAAGTAAGAAAAGAATATCTAATGATAAGTTTTAATAGCAATCATTAAAATATAAGATAGAATATCCAAAATGTTAGTAATATTATAATAATTACGAATCTGTATTCGGTTTGTCAAGATATGCTTGTAGATGAAAGTTAGCCTATAGAAAAGTGAAGAAGTAAAGTAAGAAAAGAATATCTAATGATAAGTTTTAATAGCAAGCATTAAAATATAAGTTAGAATATCCAAAATATTATTTATATTATTATAATTACGAAACTGTATTCGGTTTGTCAAGATATGCTTGTAGATGAAAGTTAGCCTATAGAAAAGTGAAGAAGTAAAGTAAGAAAAGAAGATAGAGTTTCAGTTTTAAGGAGTATGCTTTGAGAAGTAATAAGTATTTAGAAAAGTGAAGAAGTAAAGTAAGAAAAGAATATCTAATGATAAGTTTTAATAGCAATCATTAAAATATAAGATAGAATATCCAAAATATTATTTATATTATTATAATTACGAATCTGTATTCGGTTTGTCAAGATATGCTTGTAGATGAAAGTTAGCCTATAGAAAAGTGAAGAAGTAAAGTAAGAAAAGAAGATCTAATGATAAGTTTTAATAGCAATCATTAAAATATAAGATAGAATATCCAAAATATTATTTATATTATTATAATTACGAATCTGTATTCAGTTTGTCAAGATATGCTTGTAGATGAAAGTTAGCCTATAGAAAAGTGAAGAAGTAAAGTAAGAAAAGAAGATAGAGTTTCAGTTTTAAGGAGTATGCTTTGAGAAGTAATAAGTTTTAGAAAAGTGAAGAAGTAAAGTAAGAAAAGAATATCTAATGATAAGTTTTAATAGCAATCATTAAAATATAATAGAATATCCAAAATTTATATTATTATAATTACGAATCTGTATTCGGTTTGTCAAGATATGCTTGTAGATGAAAGTTAGCCTATAGAAAAGTGAAGAAGTAAAGTAAGAAAAGAAGATAGAGTTTCAGTTTTAAGGAGTATGCTTTGAGAAGTAATAAGTATTTAGAAAAGTGAAGAAGTAAAGTAAGAAAAGAAATCTAATGATAAGTATTCGTAGCAAGCACTAAAATATAAGTTAGAATATCCAAAATGTTAGTAATAATATAATAATTACGAATCTGTATTCGGTTTGTCAAGATATGCTTGTAGATGAAAGTTAGCCTATAGAAAAGTGAAGAAGTAAAGTAAGAAAAGAAGATAGAGTTTCAGTTTTAAGGAGTATGCTTTGAGAAGTAATAAGTATTTAGAAAAGTGAAGAAGTAAAGTAAGAAAAGAATATCTAATGATAAGTTTTAATAGCAATCATTAAAATATAAGTTAGAATATCCAAAATGTTAGTAATAATATAATAATTACGAATCTGTATTCGGTTTGTCAAGATATGCTTGTAGATGAAAGTTAGCCTATAGAAAAGTGAAGAAGTAAAGTAAGAAAAGAAGATAGAGTTTCAGTTTTAAGGAGTATGCTTTGAGAAGTAATAAGTATTTAGAAAAGTGAAGAAGTAAAGTAAGAAAAGAATATCTAATGATAAGTTTTAATAGCAATCATTAAAATATAAGTTAGAATATCCAAAATGTTAGTAATAATATAATAATTACGAATCTGTATTCGGTTTGTCAAGATATGCTTGTAGATGAAAGTTAGCCTATAGAAAAGTGAAGAAGTAAAGTAAGAAAAGAAATCTAATGATAAGTATTCGTAGCAATCATTAAAATATAAGTTAGAATATCCAAAATGTTAGTAATAATATAATAATTACGAATCTGTATTCGGTTTGTCAAGATATGCTTGTAGATGAAAGTTAGCCTATAGAAAAGTGAAGAAGTAAAGTAAGAAAAGAAGATAGAGTTTCAGTTTTAAGGAGTATGCTTTGAGAAGTAATAAGTATTTAGAAAAGTGAAGAAGTAAAGTAAGAAAAGAAATCTAATGATAAGTATTCGTAGCAAGCACTAAAATATAAGTTAGAATATCCAAAATGTTAGTAATAATATAATAATTACGAATCTGTATTCGGTTTGTCAAGATATGCTTGTAGATGAAAGTTAGCCTATAGAAAAGTGAAGAAGTAAAGTAAGAAAAGAATATCTAATGATAAGTTTTAATAGCAATCATTAAAATATAAGATAGAATATCCAAAATATTATTAATATTATTATAATTACGAATCTGTATTCGGTTTGTCAAGATATGCTTGTAGATAAAAGTTAGCCTATAGAAAAGTGAAGAAGTAAAGTAAGAAAAGAATATCTAATGATAAGTTTTAATAGCAATCATTAAAATATAAGATAGAATATCCAAAATATTATTTATATTATTATAATTACGAAACTGTATTCGGTTTGTCAAGATATGCTTGTAGATGAAAGTTAGCCTATAGAAAAGTGAAGAAGTAAAGTAAGAAAAGAAGATAGAGTTTCAGTTTTAAGGAGTATGCTTTGAGAAGTAATAAGTATTTAGAAAAGTGAAGAAGTAAAGTAAGAAAAGAATATCTAATGATAAGTTTTAATAGCAATCATTAAAATATAAGATAGAATATCCAAAATATTATTTATATATTATAATTACGAATCTGTATTCGGTTTGTCAAGATATGCTTGTAGATGAAAGTTAGCCTATAGAAAAGTGAAGAAGTAAAGTAAGAAAAGAAGATAGAGTTTCAGTTTTAAGGAGTATGCTTTGAGAAGTAATAAGTATTTAGAAAAGTGAAGAAGTAAAGTAAAAAGAAATCTAATGATAAGTATTCGTAGCAAGCACTAAAATATAAGTTAGAATATCCAAAATGTTAGTAATAATATAATAATTACGAATCTGTATTCGGTTTGTCAAGATATGCTTGTAGATGAAAGTTAGCCTATAGAAAAGTGAAGAAGTAAAGTAAGAAAAGAAGAAGAGTTTAAGTTTTAAGGAGTATGCTTTGAGAAGTAATAAGTATTTAGAAAAGTGAAATAAGTAAAGTTAGAATATCCAAAAGAATAAGTTAGAATAATAATTACGAATCTGTATTCGGTTTGTCAAGATATGCTTGTAGATGAAAGTTAGCCTATAGAAAAGTGAAGAAGTAAAGTAAGAAAAGAAGATAGAGTTTCAGTTTTAAGGAGTATGCTTTGAGAAGTAATAAGTATTTAGAAAAGTGAAGAAGTAAAGTAAGAAAAGAATATCTAATGATAAGTTTTAATAGCAATCATTAAAATATAAGATAGAATATCCAAAATGTTAGTAATAATATAATAATTACGAATCTGTATTCGGTTTGTCAAGATATGCTTGTAGATGAAAGTTAGCCTATAGAAAAGTGAAGAAGTAAAGTAAGAAAAGAAGATAGAGTTTCAGTTTTAAGGAGTATGCTTTGAGAAGTAATAAGTATTTAGAAAAGTGAAGAAGTAAAGTAAGAAAAGAATATCTAATGATAAGTTTTAATAGCAATCATTAAAATATAAGTTAGAATATCCAAAATGTTAGTAATAATATAATAATTACGAATCTGTATTCGGTTTGTCAAGATATGCTTGTAGATGAAAGTTAGCCTATAGAAAAGTGAAGAAGTAAAGTAAGAAAAGAATATCTAATGATAAGTTTTAATAGCAATCATTAAAATATAAGATAGAATATCCAAAATATTATTTATATTATTATAATTACGAAACTGTATTCGGTTTGTCAAGATATGCTTGTAATGAAAGTATTTAGAAAAGTGAAGAAGTAAAGTAAGAAAAGAATATCTAATGATAAGTTTTAATAGCAATCATTAAAATATAAGTTAGAATATCCAAAATGTTATTTATATTATAATAATTACGAATCTGTATTCGGTTTGTCAAGATATGCTTGTAGATGAAAGTTAGCCTATAGAAAAGTGAAGAAGTAAAGTAAGAAAAGAATATCTTTGAGAAGTAATAAGTATTTAGAAAAGTGAAGAAGTAAAGTAAGAATATCTAATGATAAGTTTTAATAGCAATCATTAAAATATAAGATAGAATATCCAAAATATTATTTATATTATTATAATTACGAATCTGTATTCGGTTTGTCAAGATATGCTTGTAGATAAAAGTTAGCCTATAGAAAAGTGAAGAAGTAAAGTAAGAAAAGAAATCTAATGATAAGTATTCGTAGCAAGCACTAAAATATAAGTTAGAATATCCAAAATGTTAGTAATAATATAATAATTACGAATCTGTATTCGGTTTGTCAAGATATGCTTGTAGATGAAAGTTAGCCTATAGAAAAGTGAAGAAGTAAAGTAAGAAAAGAATATCTAATGATAAGTTTTAATAGCAATCATTAAAATATAAGATAGAATATCCAAAATATTATTTATATTATTATAATTACGAATCTGTATTCGGTTTGTCAAGATATGCTTGTAGATGAAAGTTAGCCTATAGAAAAGTGAAGAAGTAAAGTAAGAAAAGAATATCTAATGATAAGTTTTAATAGCAATCATTAAAATATAAGATAGAATATCCAAAATATTATTTATATTATTATAATTACGAATCTGTATTCGGTTTGTCAAGATATGCTTGTAGATGAAAGTTAGCCTATAGAAAAGTGAAGAAGTAAAGTAAGAAAAGAAGATAGAGTTTCAGTTTTAAGGAGTATGCTTTGAGAAGTAATAAGTATTTAGAAAAGTGAAGAAGTAAAGTAAGAAAAGAAATCTAATGATAAGTATTCGTAGCAAGCACTAAAATATAAGTTAGAATATCCAAAATGTTAGTAATAATATAATAATTACGAATCTGTATTCGGTTTGTCAAGATATGCTTGTAGATGAAAGTTAGCCTATAGAAAAGTGAAGAAGTAAAGTAAGAAAAGAAATCTAATGATAAGTTTTCGTAGCAATCATTAAAATATAAGTTAGAATATCCAAAATGTTAGTAATAATATAATAATTACGAATCTGTATTCGGTTTGTCAAGATATGCTTGTAGATAAAAGTTAGCCTATAGAAAAGTGAAGAAGTAAAGTAAGAAAAGAATAGATCTAATGATAAGTTTTAGAAAAGTAGCAATCATTAAAATATAAGATAGAATATCCAAAATAGAATTAGTTAATAATATAATAATTACGAATCTGTATTCGGTTTGTCAAGATATGCTTGTAGATGAAAGTTAGCCTATAGAAAAGTGAAGAAGTAAAGTAAGAAAAGAAGATCTAATGATAAGTATTCGTAGCAAGCACTAAAATATAAGTTAGAATATCCAAAATGTTAGTAATAATATAATAATTACGAATCTGTATTCGGTTTGTCAAGATATGCTTGTAGATGAAAGTTAGCCTATAGAAAAGTGAAGAAGTAAAGTAAGAAAAGAAGATCTAATGATAAGTTTCGTAGCAATGCTTTGAAAGTAATAAGTAGAAAAGTGAAGAAGTAAAGTAAGAAAAGAATATCTAATGATAAGTTTTAATAGCAATCATTAAAATATAAGATAGAATATCCAAAATGTTAGTAATAATATAATAATTACGAATCTGTATTCGGTTTGTCAAGATATGCTTGTAGATGAAAGTTAGCCTATAGAAAAGTGAAGAAGTAAAGTAAGAAAAGAAGATAGAGTTTCAGTTTTAAGGAGTATGCTTTGAGAAGTAATAAGTATTTAGAAAAGTGAAGAAGTAAAGTAAGAAAAGAATATCTAATGATAAGTTTTAATAGCAATCATTAAAATATAAGTTAGAATATCCAAAATGTTAGTAATAATATAATAATTACGAATCTGTATTCGGTTTGTCAAGATATGCTTGTAGATGAAAGTTAGCCTATAGAAAAGTGAAGAAGTAAAGTAAGAAAAGAAGATAGAGTTTCAGTTTTAAGGAGTATGCTTTGAGAAGTAATAAGTATTTAGAAAAGTGAAGAAGTAAAGTAAGAAAAGAAATCTAATGATAAGTATTCGTAGCAAGCACTAAAATATAAGTTAGAATATCCAAAATGTTAGTAATAATATAATAATTACGAATCTGTATTCGGTTTGTCAAGATATGCTTGTAGATAAAAGTTAGCCTATAGAAAAGTGAAGAAGTAAAGTAAGAAAAGAATATCTAATGATAAGTTTTAATAGCAATCATTAAAATATAAGATAGAATATCCAAAATATTATTTATATTATTATAATTACGAATCTGTATTCGGTTTGTCAAGATATGCTTGTAGATAAAAGTTAGCCTATAGAAAAGTGAAGAAGTAAAGTAAGAAAAGAATATCTAATGATAAGTTTTAATAGCAATCATTAAAATATAAGATAGAATATCCAAAATATTATTTATATTATTATAATTACGAAACTGTATTCGGTTTGTCAAGATATGCTTGTAGATGAAAGTTAGCCTATAGAAAAGTGAAGAAGTAAAGTAAGAAAAGAATATCTAATGATAAGTTTTAATAGCAATCATTAAAATATAAGATAGAATATCCAAAATATTATTTATATTATTATAATTACGAATCTGTATTCGGTTTGTCAAGATATGCTTGTAGATAAAAGTTAGCCTATAGAAAAGTGAAGAAGTAAAGTAAGAAAAGAATATCTAATGATAAGTTTTAATAGCAATCATTAAAATATAAGATAGAATATCCAAAATATTATTTATATTATTATAATTACGAAACTGTATTCGGTTTGTCAAGATATGCTTGTAGATGAAAGTTAGCCTATAGAAAAGTGAAGAAGTAAAGTAAGAAAAGAATATCTAATGATAAGTTTTAATAGCAATCATTAAAATATAAGATAGAATATCCAAAATATTATTTATATTATTATAATTACGAATCTGTATTCGGTTTGTCAAGATATGCTTGTAGATGAAAGTTAGCCTATAGAAAAGTGAAGAAGTAAAGTAAGAAAAGAAGATAGAGTTTCAGTTTTAAGGAGTATGCTTTGAGAAGTAATAAGTATTTAGAAAAGTGAAGAAGTAAAGTAAGAAAAGAAATCTAATGATAAGTTTTCGTAGCAAGCACTAAAATATAAGTTAGAATATCCAAAATATTATTTATATTATTATAATTACGAATCTGTATTCGGTTTGTCAAGATATGCTTGTAGATGAAAGTTAGCCTATAGAAAAGTGAAGAAGTAAAGTAAGAAAAGAATATCTAATGATAAGTTTTAATAGCAATCATTAAAATATAAGATAGAATATCCAAAATGTTAGTTATATTATAATAATTACGAATCTGTATTCGGTTTGTCAAGATATGCTTGTAGATGAAAGTTAGTAGAAAATGAAGAAGTAAAGTAAGAAAAGAAGATAGTTTCAGTTTTAAGGAGTATGCTTTGAGAAGTAATAAGTATTTAGAAAAGTGAAGAAGTAAAGTAAGAAAAGAAATCTAATGATAAGTATTCGTAGCAAGCACTAAAATATAAGTTAGAATATCCAAAATGTTAGTTATAATATTATAATTACGAATCTGTATTCGGTTTGTCAAGATATGCTTGTAGATGAAAGTTAGCCTATAGAAAAGTGAAGAAGTAAAGTAAGAAAAGAAGATAGAGTTTCAGTTTTAAGGAGTATGCTTTGAGAAGTAATAAGTATTTAGAAAAGTGAAGAAGTAAAGTAAGAAAAGAATATCTAATGATAAGTTTTAATAGCAATCATTAAAATATAAGATAGAATATCCAAAATATATTTATATTATTATAATTACGAATCTGTATTCGGTTTGTCAAGATATGCTTGTAGATGAAAGTTAGCCTATAGAAAAGTGAAGAAGTAAAGTAAGAAAAGAAGATAGAGTTTCAGTTTTAAGGAGTATGCTTTGAGAAGTAATAAGTATTTAGAAAAGTGAAGAAGTAAAGTAAGAAAAGAATATCTAATGATAAGTTTTAATAGCAATCATTAAAATATAAGATAGAATATCCAAAATATTATTTATATTATTATAATTACGAATCTGTATTCGGTTTGTCAAGATATGCTTGTAGATGAAAGTTAGCCTATAGAAAAGTGAAGAAGTAAAGTAAGAAAAGAATATCTAATGATAAGTTTTAATAGCAATCATTAAAATATAAGATAGAATATCCAAAATATTATTTATATTATTATAATTACGAATCTGTATTCGGTTTGTCAAGATATGCTTGTAGATAAAAGTTAGCCTATAGAAAAGTGAAGAAGTAAAGTAAGAAAAGAATATCTAATGATAAGTTTTAATAGCAATCATTAAAATATAAGATAGAATATCCAAAATATTATTTATATTATTATAATTACGAAACTGTATTCGGTTTGTCAAGATATGCTTGTAGATGAAAGTTAGCCTATAGAAAAGTGAAGAAGTAAAGTAAGAAAAGAATATCTAATGATAAGTTTTAATAGCAATCATTAAAATATAAGATAGAATATCCAAAATATTATTTATATTATTATAATTACGAATCTGTATTCGGTTTGTCAAGATATGCTTGTAGATAAAAGTTAGCCTATAGAAAAGTGAAGAAGTAAAGTAAGAAAAGAATATCTAATGATAAGTTTTAATAGCAATCATTAAAATATAAGATAGAATATCCAAAATATTATTTATATTATTATAATTACGAATCTGTATTCGGTTTGTCAAGATATGCTTGTAGATGAAAGTTAGCCTATAGAAAAGTGAAGAAGTAAAGTAAGAAAAGAATATCTAATGATAAGTTTTAATAGCAATCATTAAAATATAAGATAGAATATCCAAAATATTATTTATATTATTATAATTACGAAACTGTATTCGGTTTGTCAAGATATGCTTGTAGATGAAAGTTAGCCTATAGAAAAGTGAAGAAGTAAAGTAAGAAAAGAAGATAGAGTTTCAGTTTTAAGGAGTATGCTTTGAGAAGTAATAAGTATTTAGAAGTAAAGTGAAAAGAAATCTAAGTAAAGTAAGAAAAGAATATCTAATGATAAGTTTTAATAGCAATCATTGAAAATATAAGATAGAATATCCATAAATATATATTTATATTATTATAATTACGAATCTGTATTCGGTTTGTCAAGATATGCTTGTAGATGAAAGTTAGCCTATAGAAAGTGAAGAAGTATAAGTAAGAAAAGAAATCTAATGATAAGTATTCGTAGCAAGCACTAAAATATAAGTTAGAATATCCAAAATGTTAGTAATAATATAATAATTACGAATCTGTATTCGGTTTGTCAAGATATGCTTGTAGATGAAAGTTAGCCTATAGAAAAGTGAAGAAGTAAAGTAAGAAAAGAAGATAGAGTTTCAGTTTTAAGGAGTATGCTTTGAGAAGTAATAAGTATTTAGAAAAGTGAAGAAGTAAAGTAAGAAAAATGATAAGTATAGCAAGCACTAAAATATAAGTTAGAATATATGTTAGTAATAATATAATAATTACGAATCTGTATTCGGTTTGTCAAGATATGCTTGTAGATAAAAGTTAGCCTATAGAAAAGTGAAGAAGTAAAGTATAGAGTTTCAGAAGTATGCTTTGAGAAGTAATAAGTATTTAGAAAAGTGAAGAAGTAAAGTAAGAAAAGAATATCTAATGATAAGTTTTAATAGCAATCATTAAAATATAAGATAGAATATCCAAAATATTATTTATATAATAATTACGAATCTGTATTCGGTTTGTCAAGATATGCTTGTAGATAAAAGTTAGCCTATAGAAAAGTGAAGAAGTAAAGTAAGAAAAGAATATCTAATGATAAGTTTTAATAGCAATCATTAAAATATAAGATAGAATATCCAAAATATTATTTATATTATTATAATTACGAATCTGTATTCGGTTTGTCAAGATATGCTTGTAGATAAAAGTTAGCCTATAGAAAAGTGAAGAAGTAAAGTAAGAAAAGAATATCTAATGATAAGTTTTAATAGCAATCATTAAAATATAAGATAGAATATCCAAAATATTATTTATATTATTATAATTACGAATCTGTATTCGGTTTGTCAAGATATGCTTGTAGATAAAATGTTAGTAATAATATAATAATTAAATCTGTATTCGGTTTGTCAAGATATGCTTGTAGATGAAAGTTAGCCTATAGAAAAGTGAAGAAGTAAAGTAAGAAAAGAAGATAGAGTTTCAGTTTTAAGGAGTATGCTTTGAGAAGTAATAAGTATTTAGAAAAGTGAAGAAGTAAAGTAAGAAAAGAATATCTAATGATAAGTTTTAATAGCAATCATTAAAATATAAGATAGAATATCCAAAATATTATTTATATTATTATAATTACGAATCTGTATTCGGTTTGTCAAGATATGCTTGTAGATGAAAGTTAGCCTATAGAAAAGTGAAGAAGTAAAGTAAGAAAAGAATATCTAATGATAAGTTTTAATAGCAATCATTAAAATATAAGATAGAATATCCAAAATATTATTTATATTATTATAATTACGAATCTGTATTCGGTTTGTCAAGATATGCTTGTAGATAAAAGTTAGCCTATAGAAAAGTGAAGAAGTAAAGTAAGAAAAGAAATCTAAGATAGAGTTTCAGTTTTAAGGAGTATGCGGTTTGAGAAGTAATAAGTATTTAGAAAAGTGAAGAAGTAAAGTAAGAAAAGAATATCTAATGATAAGTTTTAATAGCAATCATTAAAATATAAGTTAGAATATCCAAAATGTTAGTAATAATATAATAATTACGAATCTGTATTCGGTTTGTCAAGATATGCTTGTAGATGAAAGTTAGCCTATAGAAAAGTGAAGAAGTAAAGTAAGAATAAAGAAGATAGAGTTTCAGTTTTAAGGAGTATGCTTTGAGAAGTAATAAGTATTTAGAAAAGTGAAGAAGTAAAGTAAGAAAAGAATATCTAATGATAAGTTTTAATAGCAATCATTAAAATATAAGATAGAATATCCAAAATATTATTTATATTATTATAATTACGAATCTGTATTCGGTTTGTCAAGATATGCTTGTAGATGAAAGTTAGCTTATAGAAAGTGAAGAAGTAAAGTAAGAAAAGAAATCTAATGATAAGATAGAGTTTCAGTAATAATTTAAGGAGTATGCTTTGAGAAGTAATAAGTATTTAGAAAAGTGAAGAAGTAAAGTAAGAAAAGAATATCTAATGATAAGTTTTAATAGCAATCATTAAAATATAAGTTAGAATATCCAAAATGTTAGTAATAATATAATAATTACGAATCTGTATTCGGTTTGTCAAGATATGCTTGTAGATGAAAGTTAGCCTATAGAAAAGTAAAAGTAAGAAAAGAAGATAGAGCAGTTTTAAGGAGTATGCTTTGAGAAGTAATAAGTATTTAGAAAAGTGAAGAAGTAAAGTAAGAAAAGAATATCTAATGATAAGTTTTAATAGCAATCATTAAAATATAAGATAGAATATCCAAAATATTATTTATATTATTATAATTACGAATCTGTATTCGGTTTGTCAAGATATGCTTGTAGATAAAAGTTAGCCTATAGAAAAGTGAAGAAGTAAAGTAAGAAAAGAAATCTAATGATAAGTTTTAATAGCAATCATTAAAATATAAGATAGAATATCCAAAATATTATTTATATTATTATAATTACGAATCTGTATTCGGTTTGTCAAGATATGCTTGTAGATAAAAGTTAGCCTATAGAAAAGTGAAGAAGTAAAGTAAGAAAAGAATATCTAATGATAAGTTTTAATAGCAATCATTAAAATATAAGATAGAATATCCAAAATATTATTTATATTATTATAATTACGAAACTGTATTCGGTTTGTCAAGATATGCTTGTAGATGAAAGTTAGCCTATAGAAAAGTGAAGAAGTAAAGTAAGAAAAGAATATCTAATGATAAGTTTTAATAGCAATCATTAAAATATAAGATAGAATATCCAAAATATTATTTATATTATTATAATTACGAATCTGTATTCGGTTTGTCAAGATATGCTTGTAGATAGTAATAATATAATAAAGTGTAGCCTATAGATAAAGTGATTAGAAGTAAAGTAAGATAAAAGCCTATAGAGTGAAGAAGAGTTTCAGTTTTAATAGGAGTATGCGGTTTGAGATAGTAATAAAAGTATTTAGAAAAGTGAAGAAGTAAAGTAAGAAAAGAATATCTAATGATAAGCAATCATTTTAATAGCAATCATTAAAATATAAGATAGAATATCCTATAGAAAATAGTTATTTATATTATTATAATTACGAAACTGTATTCGGTTTGTCAAGATATGCTTGTAGATAAAAGTTAGCCTATAGAAAAGTGAAGAAGTAAAGTAAGAAAAGAATATCTAATGATAAGTTTTAATAGCAATCATTAAAATATAAGATAGAATATCCAAAATATTATTTATATTATTATAATTACGAATCTGTATTCGGTTTGTCAAGATATGCTTGTAGATGAAAGTTAGCCTATAGAAAAGTGAAGAAGTAAAGTAAGAAAAGAAGATAGAGTTTCAGTTTTAAGGAGT